>MDKI01062904.1:0-19440 GCA_005239505.1 Nicotiana paniculata
CCCGGATTATATTTGCAACGCCCGTTTAGTCTTTTATTAGACATAGTTGAGCGTGATCAGTAAGTAAGAAGAACGTGATAATCGAACCAGCGTTGCTAAAGGAACGAAGGCCTCGAATTTGGTGGTTTCAGGGCCTCGAGGCTAGCTTAGTAGCGATGAAGTATATGAACAATAAATAAAGAACAATAAAGTTGAAGAATAAACTTGAGCACATCAAACGAGAAAAATAGAGTGGAATATTCTATAGGAGTGAATTTCATGTCTTTACAAATGATTGGGGTCCCCTTTATATAGGAGGGGGTACATTTCTAATTATGACAAAGAATACTATTGGTACAGCTGTATAACGGTTTAGTACGGAGTTGTACTATTTCTTACCAACCATATCCGTCCTAACCACGTATCCTTGGGAATTTCTCACTTTTTCTTGACTATCATCGATTTGGCACTGCCTCGAGGTAGGTTATGACGGGTCCTCGATGTGCCTTCTCGAAGTGTATGTTTTGGGATCAATTCGAACTTTACTTCGAATTCTTCGAGCTCGGGATCGGCGCAACAGAGACCTCGAAATCGGACTCCTCCGATTTCGGCCGTATACAATAACTAATCCCAGCATAACTAATTCTAACCTAACTTGTCTTAAGATCAAACGACCACTAAACTGTTTAGACTAAACACTAAATCATATTAATCTATCATAATTATGTGATTTAACTTCACATCTCATGCTCTTGTTTATGTGGGTGGAAAAGACGAGACTCACATATCAAGACCTCTCTCTGCAATTTGCAACTTTTAATGTCTTTACACTTTGTCCACTTGTTATGGTTTGCTATCAGCTTCGGATAAAATGGATTGCGCCACTATTCTCTATAGACATAATGTAATTGCAACTTCAAAGTTATGATGATAAGAGAACTAATGTTGCTAATAAACAATTTTTGAGCTATTAGCAATTGATTCGAACAAAAGGGAGATGAATAAGAAAAAGAAATTAAAGTCTGTTTCATTAGTAGATGGAGATATCTTGTCAGAGGCGGATCTAGAATTTAAATCCTATCAGTTTAGCCTTTAAGATTTTTAGCATTAAACTCATTATATTTTTAAAGTTATGGGTTCAAATCTATTATTTGTTACAATTTTAGTAGATTTTACACATAAATTTATGTTCCGCATAAAAAATTATGGATTTAATTGAACCCGTCGCTTATATGCTACGTAAGCCCCGGTATGTTGCTCTCCTGGATGAAGATTCCATCACCTTTATACTTGTCCGACAATCTTTATAAATTTTTTAACAATAAAAATTTATCTGCACCCAATATTTTTATATTGATGAAGCCACTATTATTCTGTTATTATCGCTGAAGATTAAGCTAGACTTTTCTTTTGCAAAAGTTAAATGTTTTTGTGGATGCTAAAAGTCTAGCAATTTAGAGAAAGAGGCTCTAAACAATTAAATGATAGAAATAACAGACAGATATAGTAAGAAAGTAGTTAAGGATTCTTATTTAGTGAAGCGTCCCTCGAACTTAGATAGATACACCGAGTCATAGTATAAAGAGTAGGTATAAGTAGGGATCGCAAGCGGTGCGGTGCGGTGCGGTGCGGGGCGAATTTTCTCTTAACCCGCAAAATTGCACCCGTGTTCACCCGCCCCCGCATAGCAGTTGCACCCGTGTTCACCCGTCCCGCATCCACACCCACGTTCACCCGCCCCGTCCCGCCCCGCATTATTATTATTTTTTTCATTTTATTAGTTTTAGTTTTTTTTAATCTTGGCTGGAAATTTTTTTACACTTTATTATATGTACTCGTGTTTTTTAAAAATTCTAAAGACCTGCCTGGACGATAATTTTGCCTCATCAAGGAGCTTATCCCTGTGCTATATGTACAAGAAAATTAAAGAAAAAAAATTGAAATATGTATACACGTATAAATTTTCCTTCTTTGAGTTGAGTGTGTAGTAGATTGCAGAAGCACATGATAAAGAAATGTTAAACAATTGAATTGAGTTTTGATTTGGAGTTTGGACAGAAACAGACGATACAGAACTTAATTCCCATTCTTTATAAATAAATAAGCAAAAAAAAAAACATTAACTTTTTTTAGATTAAAGGATTCACATTATTTTAGCAAAAGTTCAATTTCAGTCTCCGTCATTAATGTAGAATATATTGTTAAATATTTAAAATGGAGATTCAGAATTTAAATTTTACGAGTTGAAATTTTATCACATCTTATCAAATTTATTGAACCTGAAATTTATTACTATTTGAAGATACTTATTGATATTTTAAGCCACTCGTTTAGATGAAGGTAGTTTGTACTATATAAGATCGACCACGGTTTAAAATAAAATGTTCCTCTCTATTCACAATATATCTGCACCCAATGAAGATGCGCCCAATTGAATTAAGCACGTATAACAATTGAAATGTTATACATGCATACAAGAAAATTATAAATTTTAGTTTCCTTCTTTGATGAAATTTATAAACCCGCATCCGTACCGCACCCGCAGAAATTATAATTTTTTCCTTTTGACCCGCCCCGCAACGACATGTGTCTAAACCCGCACCGCCCTCATGTGTCTAAACTTGCACCACCCCGCACCCGCACCTGCACCGACCTATTGCCATCCAAGTGAGAAGAGCTAGAATATTGTGTGATACAGTATGTGAATTTGAAGAAAAAATAGCTAATGAGAGCTCTAGATGAGTAATGTATAACGCCACAGTGTTATTTAGGTGTTCATGGTTCAGTTTGGATCGGTTTTTCTCTAAAAAAATCAAATCAAGTAAGTCAGTTTTTCAAATATTGGAACCAAACCAAACCAATTAAGTCGATTTTTTATCGATTGGATTTAGAGCTGTCAATATGGGTTTGGCTCATTGGGCCAGCCCAACCCAGCCCATGATTTAGCAAGGTTGGGCTAGAGTTTTTGGAGCCCATTTAAAAAATGAGGTTTTTAAGCCTGGCCCGAGTAAGCCCGTGGCCCGTGAGGCTGGGCAGGGCTTGGCCGGCCCGCGGGCCTAATAAAAATAATTATTTAAAATAGGAATTTTTACATTCTTATATCATATAGTAAACTATATTACCCTCCATGCTTAACTTTTAATATAATTACATTTTATATACCTAATTACCATTTATGTATATTTTAGGGGATCTAATGGTATTAATTAGTCTCCTAATTTAACTCTACCGTATATTCCCACTCTCCATACGTTTCTCTCTCCAAATCCCATCCCCCTCCCACGTATCAAACCACACCCCACGATTTCCTCTTCAATCACCCACTATTTCCTCTTCTAAAACCATCGAAAATCTGTAACCCCTCCATTAACGCCTCTTTGCAAGTTCTTTCTTCTAAAATCAGTCAAAATTGAACTATTCTTCAAAGTTCATACACCCATTAACGAGTAGCTTCAAAGATTTTCAATGTAGAAGAACAAAGCTTCAAAGAACAGCCCTAAAGAAGTTAAGGAAGCAGATGTTCCTTCTTTCGATTTGGGTGTTTTATCACCACATTCACCCAAAAAGCATGAAAAATCAGCTCATGCAAATGAAGAGAAGAAGCATAGGCTTCCCCCTCGTCAAGCTAGAGCAGAAGCTAGAACTAAACAAAAACACGATTTTGATGCTGGTGAATCTTCGAGGCAAATCAAATCAGCGAAAAGGAAAGACAAAGAGATAGATTTTGATGATGATTTTGTAGAATATGAACCTGTCATTAAACCTGCAAAGAAAGTTAAAGTGTCTCCTACTGTAAAAGCTCCAAAAAAGAAGAAAGTTATGAAATCTCCTAAAAATGTTCAACAACATTCATTGGTAAAGGTAAGAATTTAGTAATTTCAACAATAGTTTTTTTGTTTGTTTTAATTCTTAAAAGGTTCCATAATCTGGGTTTTTGTGGTTTGTAGATTATTTCTCTACATTGTGAAGATTATTTGTAGTTTTCTGAATCTGTTTAAACTTGTAGATATATTGTAAAAGAATTGTAGTTATTTTATTTTTGTTTTTAACTATATTATGTAGTTGTAGATATATTGTATTACAAATGTAGATATTTTATTTTTTAGATTGGAGTACTGTATTAATAAGAGATTATTTATTTTTTGTGCAGAATGGACCTTTTTTTTATACCTCATAATGTTGATTATGGGGTCCTTAGATTTCAGAAATTATCCGACCCCAGTGTTCCTAGCCAAATTGTTATTTGTCTCCAAATGGTTTAAAGCTTTTCAACAAGACATGTTTTGGTTATTTGCTTTCAATTCCCAGAATATGTATGCAAAACCAAGTTATTCATCTTCTAATGAAGTATGAAGTGAATGCATCTCGTGCGTCCTATTTTTCAACTGAGTTAAAGGGTCAGAGGTTGAATTTTGACTTGAGAGAGTTTGCCTTAATAACTGGTCTTAGATGTTTTACCGAGGTGAAAGACTTTGGTTACACTCCGGATTATGACAGTAAGATAATGAAGAGTTATTTTCCAAACAAGGAAAAAGTTGAGAAGTCATACCTAAAACAGATTGTAACCAATAAAAGTTGGGTAAATGATGAGGATGCAGTCAAGCTATGTATTGTATATCTCATAGAATTCTTCATCTATCTTTCAGACAAAGACAATGTGGGGTTGGTAGACTATTTTAGGTTTTATTTGGTGGACTCCGGACAGTATGCGACATACGCATGGGGTATTGAGTCTTACAAACAGTTGATTGAATCAGTTAGGCACAAGCTCAATCCTTTTATTCATTCTTATCTCATTCGAGGATTCCCACCAGCTATGCAAGTATTGTTGTATGAGTGTTGCTTTACCGTCAACACTTATATAGTTATAAGAGTTTCTAATTCAATTCCTCGCATACTTAACTGGTCAGCTAGTAAGGACAAGATATGGTTAGCTGCAATTGAAGATAGAATGATCAAACCTGAATGAATCAAGGTAAATGGTTTTTATTTATGAATATACAATTTAATACAAATTATCTACAATTTGTATACATATTCTGCCTTAGTCAAGCTAATTTATTTTTTTTCATTCAGTTCACCAACATAACTGAAGTACCTGAAGAGCTTTCTATGATGTCTTTGCCTGATAAAGTTGAGTACATACTTGAAGAAGTTGAACACATTTCCGAGGATCCGAAAGTTGTTGCTCCTCCATTGGAACCCAAAGAGTCAGTTGGAAAAGAGGATAAGAAGTCTATTCTGAAACAAATTAGAAAATTAAAAAGAGGTCTTGAGAAGGTAACATGTATACATAATATTGCATCTGTTCTTTAATGTATGTTAAGCCAGATTTTGAAGCTAACTCTCTATATTTTTAATATGTAGTTAGATTTAGATTTTGCATCTTCCAGGAAAGATGTCTTTGAAGAACTAGGTAGCCTTCGAGTGTTACTAAATGAGTCAATCAACGTTGTTTTGCAGGTGATAAACAGTCAAAACGATAACATTGATGCCAAGGTAATATTTGAAATTTATTCATTTGACAAAACTATTTCTGTCACCTCTAAGTTTATATTGTTATTCATAAAGTACATATCCTAACTAATACAAAACTTTCAGTTTGTTGGGAGTTCTACAAAAATTGCTGACCAACCAAAAGAAAAGAACAATCAACAATTTCAGTGCACTAGTGGAGAACCAGTGCATGCCAGCAACTACGAAACAGGTATATACAAAATACCTATATTTTATCTACAAGTTATCTACAATATATATACAACATATCTACAAAATATCTTCAAAACATCTACAATAAATTTACAATATATATACAATTACAAATAGTATATTTACACAGATCTACAGATTTATGTAGATCTCTGTAATATACCTACATATCTCCTAAAACTATCAAGCCACTACCACGCATTATAATTCAAATTGTTTAATGAAAAACAGGGCATGTAAATGACATGGAAAGTAAAGAGAAACTTCCAGCACGTGTTGAGTTATATTCTCATTTTAAAGGTGCAATTGATGAAGAAAATGCAGGTATGAAATTGTATTCAGAAATTTTTGTGTTTGTTTCATTTTTTTACTATTCGATTAAGCTAGATATACTAAATGTAACAGTGAGGGAAGATATGCATGCACAATCTCCAATTCACAGAGTCACAATAACCATTCAAGGAGAACAGAAGAAGGAGGAAGATGTTAATGTAGGTGAAGAAGCCGAGTATGTAAATGTAGGTGATTCGGACGACTCCATAGGTGAGAAGAAGGAGGTTACACTTGATGATTTTGAGCTGCCAGATAACTTCTCCCAGTTGGTTAAGTTCGGCGAGCCTAACCAAGGTGAAACAACACATGTGTATCAAGGTAGAATAAGGCAGCCTGGAAAGCATGCCCGATCACCATTTCTCTCTTTATACAGTTCTGGTGGCAGCACTTCGGTTGGACCTCAAATTTTTCACCTGAAGCATCCATTTACTAGTGTTATTGGTCAAGATGTTGATCCTGAGTTGTTGGAAGAATTCAACAAGTGGTTATACCTTGGTACCAACACAGCTTCAAAGAGGTTAGTTTACACAATTTGACCCTTTGATTCTAGTATTCATCTTTTAGATATCCACTTCATTCAACACATTTATTGTAATTTCTATTTGCTTAAATAGGAGGAAGGCTCCGTATTCTATAAAAGATAACCAAATTAACCCATGGTTTGATCTTGGAGTGGAAAAGGTTGATAAGAAAGAGTGATTCTATACTTTGGCACACCCCGGACAAGTCCTCAACGACTCAGTAAACTCATACTCAAAATATGTAGTTATTTTGTTGAACAATTTTTTTTTGTATCTATAACACTGTTATAGTGTCATCTCCAGTATATGTAGTTATAGTGTAGATATTTTGGAGATATTTTATATTAATGCTTAATAACAAACTGAATTGTAGGTATCTTGTAGATGTTTTATAGATAAGTTGTATTAGTGCCTAATAACAAATGGAATTGTACTTATATATATATATATATGTACATATATATATATATATGTACATATATATATACATATATACATATATATATATATATAGTATAGATAATTTGTAATAATTATTAAAAATAAATAAAATTGCAGTTATTTTGTGGATATTCTGTAGATAATTTATAATACTGATTTAAAACAAATGTAATTGTAGTTATTTTGTAGATTTTTTGTAGATAATTTTTAAAATTGAATAAAATAAACGCAATTTGTTTTTGTTGCAGCACATTGATGTTATAATGTACTACTTGAGGAAAAGAGGAAAGTATGGCCTCCACAATAAGATAAGGTTTACTACCACTGATTGTAAATTTATAATAAGTTCATCAATTCTCCTCAAGAAAAGAAGTTTGATGTTGTCAAACCCCAAGACGTCGTAGAAGAATACATATTGGGGTACAAATTACTCGCAAATGTTGCATGGGATCAAGTTGATTATGTGATCATGCCCGTCAACATTGTAGAAAAATTTCATTGATTGTTGGTTATTTTTGACATTGCCGATAGGGTTCTTTATGTGTATGATTCTATGGTCTCTTCACATAATCACCCTATGTTGGATATGTTGTCACCAATTTTTCTGTTATGATCCCCTTTACTTGTCATGCACCGGTTTTTATGGCAAACGTTCAGACATCAACTTCAAGAACATAAGGGCATACATTGAAAAAGGTGTTACCGACCCTATTGACATTCAGTGGGTCGTCGGAGAGACACCACAACAAAAGGAAGGATCACTGTATGAAAATTTTTCTTTCTTTCTATCTATTTAACATTTTTTTTGTTCATTGTTTGATAAATATTGACACTTTTTTCTTTTTGCAGTGATTGTGGTGTATATGTTGCTGCCTTTGCAGAGTATGCCAGCATTGGAGACCTAGAAGTTCCTACAAATGACCTTTCTGATATTGATCAACATCGTAGACGCTATGGAGCGCTACTGTGGGAATACGCTAGGAAGAAGTAAGAGAATGGTGCAATTATTGAGAGTGAGGTGACTGACAGATTAGCAAGGAAAAAAGGTGCACCAGTTGTGAATGAGAAAACACAAGTCCGGAGGAAGAAGAATTAGTTGCAATTTTTTGTATGGAACATTTAGTTAAATTGTTTAGTTACAGCTAGTTTTGTAGAAACATAGTAGACAAGTTTATGAACAAGATTGTTGAATTATAATTGTAGAAGATTTGTGCTACAATTATTTTACCCTTTGTTTTTTTATTTTATCCAATATACTAGTTCGAACAATGGGGAAACATTTTGTTGTTTTTATATTCACTTGTTTAAAGTTGTTAGTACTTGATCTAATTATTGTTAGCATATAACTCCTTTTCAACTTAATTATTATGTAGTTACTTTGTCAACTCCAGATTATGTAGTTATTTTGTAGATAAATTGTAAGGATCATTAACAACTATCGATGGGTGCTAAAGATAATAAAACAATTGTGTATTATATATATATAAATCATTCATAAACCAATCAAGCTATGAAAGTATGAACTTAATACAGAATACTAATTAAACAAAACAATTTCAAACTAATTACATTAAGAGTTGAAAACACCTTAACTATTTCACATCAAATATAATTCTACTGAACTCATCAACAATTTTTATGAAAAAGTTTGTTTACTACATAAAATTTTATTTCTTCTTGGGAGCATTCTTGCAAGATCTTTTGTTATGCCCTTCTCCTCCGCAATTGCCACATGAAATCTTGTACTTCTTTGAATTTACTTCATCATATGTTTTGTATCTTTGTTTTTGAGGTCTTCCTGGCTGTCTTTTTCCAGCTGAAGGTGGATTTACAACTTCTTCAGTTATATGTTGTGGAACATTCCATTTGCTTTCATCAGGCAGAGAATTTACTGGTATTTCATAAGTATGCAAGAGGCTCTCCCTTATGTAAAAAGGAGAACAATATTTTTCAGACCTGTGCCTTAAAGCAGCCAAAGCATGTGCACAAGGAAGTTCATCAAGTTGGAATTTCCCACAACTACATCTCTTGTTTTCAAGACAAATAATATAGCGCTTCACACCATCTATCACTGTATGGATATGATCTTTTGAATCCCTCACCTACAATTACATTACAAACAAAAAACAAATCATCTACAATAAGAATACAAAATATCTACACATTATCTACATTGTCTGTTAATATTTTATTTTGACGCAATAAATGGTCAGATCTTATTTGATATAGCTTACTCTAAGCTTCTGCGACAATGTTCTGTTGTCCTCAAACTCTTTGTTGTATTTTTTCCCAAGGTATGTGAAGGTACCCTTTGCTTTCAATAACTTTTCATTATTCCAACGTTTTAGAAGAGCACTCATGTACTCTAATAGTTCTACTATCGGCAGCTCTCTTGCATCTTTTGTTACCGCTCAACGACTCTGCAATGTTTGATGTCATAGTCCAAGTTCTGTTCACCGTAGCATGTACTTGAGACCATCTATGATAGCCAATATCGTATAAATATGCTTTAACACGCGGGTCAATCTCTTCAGTCTTTGACACCCTTTTATTAAATTCATCAAGAGTGTATGATCGTGCCGTGGCAAAGTACAATTCGCTTAACTTTAGATGACCCTTCTTGAACTTTGTCTTTATATTTGTCTAAATATGCCACATGCAAGGATAATGTGACATTCAGGGATAAACAATAGATGTTGTCTTCAAGACACTCTCATTCTGATCCGAAACAACACATATATTTGGTTTTTCACCATATTCAAGTTTGAATTGCTCAAAAAAACACTTCCATGATGCTTCATTTTCTGAATCAACAACAGCATATGCCAATGGTAACATGATACCTACATTATGTGGCAAAAAGCAATTAATTAGCTGCATGAAAAATGCAGAGGAAGACATATACATACAAACTACAATTTTTCAACAATATATCTACAATAAATTTACAAGTACTATAAAAAACAGACAAGCTACAATATTTCTACAAGATATCTACAATAAATCTACAATACCTGCTGCATCTATTGTACTAGCTGTTAGCATTATTCCCCTGTATGCTGACTTTAAGAAGGTCCCATCAACTACTAAAACTGGCCTACAATATTCTCAACCACTTATTGACGTACAAATCACAACAAATGCATACAAGAAGCAGTCATCGTCGGTCTTCTTCAATTTAACTACAGACCCCGGATAAGTCTTCTCCCGAATATAGAAATAACTAGGCAATTTGTTGTAGGAGTCAGCAGGATGACCTCTAAAAAACTCCAAAACCTTTTCCTTTGCTCTCCAAGCTTGCATGTATGTTAAGTTCACGCCGTGTTCAGACAACATATCAGTTTGTATGTCTTTTGATGTGCAAATTATCTTAGGATCAACATATTTTGGAATAACCATGCTACCAACTACCATGGCAGTAGGTTTGCGTTGTATTAATGTATTGTCCATCAAAGAGCATGTGCAAGCTGTTGAATTTTCTAACCTTGAACATTGCAGAATCATTTATGCTTGTTGCCATGAAGTGCCATGTAAAATTTTCACCAACACATACCAGCCAATAGCTACAAAATAAAAACAATTTAAACACTGGTATAAAAAATATAGATTAAAAAAAAAGACTATTGTAGCATAAAAGAGCATATTCAACAATTTATATACAAGACAACTACAAACTATCTACTATTTTTTTAAACAATATTACAAAAAAAACTGAAGAAGTACAAATTTACAAATAAACAACAAACCATTCATATGTTCCTACATTCTAGCACTAGACCTTTTCACCCTAAATTAGAACTTGTTCATGACAGAATAATGCTTCATTGTACTTGCGATTATTTGCTTGTCTTGGTATACTTGGTCTACTTCAATAACACTTGGTGTACTTTCTGTTATTATTATACTTTCATATTCCACTATCCCGGAGATGTTGGCATATCAATTAACTTCAGTGTTCCAGATGAACATGCAAGAAAATAAAGCTAAATACAGTTATGAACTATATTTGTAGTTAAAGAAATAATGAAATTCTGTATTTTATATTGAGCTACAAATGATATGTAGGTTTATTGTAGAAATATTGTAGATAAATTGTAGATCAATAATATACAACCAAAATTCGATAGTTATGTAACAGAGCAAACCTGCAGCTGTGTTCGAATTGGTGATACTCAATTCCAAATTGAAATCACGTACTGTTATACATAGCAGATACGTTCCTAAGCTTTTATTTTCCTTTTTCGTCTCCATGTATACACGAACACCCATATCGTTCCTAATTTCCATTGGAGGACAATGTTCATTGCCAATGTATTTGATTTCGATTGTTTTTTCGGATGTATCGATCATTAGATGCTCTGCTGTTGTAGAATTCAATAGGCTATAACTTTTATCCTCGCTGACTACAATTCCATCGACCTGAAAGTCTCTATATCTCCCATAGCTATCCCAATTCCCATTTAGTTGAAGCATAATTAGGATTTTCGACATAATTGTGCTTGTTATAGAAGAATTGTAGCTAATTTAGTCGCTTTTGATTTGTGAAATCAGAAAAATGAGTGAAATAGAGTATTCTCAAAAAAATAGAGTAGTGAATTTTGGAGAGAAACGGGCGAAATTTAATAGCGGGATTTGCGTTTGATAAAATCTGGAAGAATCCTTAATATCCCAATATTTGCGCGCCTATTAAAGGAATTGTACAACTAACAGGATTCGTTTTTAATGAGTTATTTATTTTTTGTAGAAAATCTGTGACCAGGGCGGGTAATTTTCAAATTATGGACATTTTTCGTAATATAGTTTTCAATATGGTATAGGAACGAAAAATTCCCTTTAAAATATCAAAAATTATACTGCCTCTAGCGATGGAAAGTCAAAATTGGATCTTTACTTAGAGGAACCAAAGCTTGATCTTGAGAAGTTCCAAGAGATGGATATTGTCATGTATTGGAAGGACCATTCTAGAAAATATCTCGATCTTTCAGTGATGGTGCGTGATGTACTTAGTATTCCTATTACCAATGTAGCATCGGAATCAACATTTAGCTTTGGTGGACGTGTTCTGGCAAAGTACAGAAATTGCATCCCTCAAGAAAATGTCCAAACACTTTTACTACTCGAAATTGGTTGCACGGACTTCCCCACATTCAAACTGGTAATATTTTTCTTCTGTGAATTTGAATATTATTAGTTTTAAAATTTAATTATTTTTAATAATTAACTAATTAATATTGCATATGAATAATAGATGTAGATACGAGTAAAGATGTTAAGACAACCTTGTTTCAAGTGGATTCAAATGCTTGATGATGATGAGGTATTGGATATCACATAAGCGTCATGGACGTTCTCT
Source organism: Nicotiana paniculata (assembly GCA_005239505.1). NCBI lineage: Eukaryota > Viridiplantae > Streptophyta > Magnoliopsida > Solanales > Solanaceae > Nicotiana > Nicotiana paniculata. Next base: position 12,337 of record MDKI01062904.1, read on the forward strand.
TGAATAGTTTGTTTTGAGTTTTGACTTTTAGTGAATGAACTATAGTCTTGTTTTTTTACCTTTTTAGTGTCTATTGTGATATATTAGAACAGAATAAAAAGTTATTAAGTTACAGGAAAAAATTTCAATAAGATATTTTTTAACTTTTAAATATTTATCTTTTTTTTAGATTAGATATTAAAGAAAAAATATAAAATTATATTTTAAAAAATAATGGGTCGGCCCGTGAGGGCCCGCGACCTACATAGGGCTGGGGTGGGTTGACCATTATACGGTCCATAAAAATAGTGGGCTCGCCCAGCTCGTAAATTGCTAAAGCCCAAGCTCTAACTGGATTTATGTCGGTTTTTCATTTTTTTCCGGTTATTTATCGTTTTTTTCTTAAACATGAGACATACAATACCAAATATATATACCAATGACTACTTTTTCAAACGTAACACTATCAACTCAATTGCTCTTTGGGAAATCTATCATTTACCAAGATATATTGATGATAATTGAATCAAATACTGATGAATAATTTAAGGACTCAAGTAAAATAAAAAATAGATTATTTTTAACATGAAATAGATTCTTGTACTTAGCAAAAGAAAATTACCAATCAAACTAGAATGTAAAGGCAAACAACTAGATTATTATAATAGCAAAGAATTAGACTAAAAGTGTAAAGGATTAACATATGCCATAGATTTTGTGGTATAATAATAAATTTTAAATAGCTATTTCTATAGTTGATTTAGTTCGGTTTTTTCGGTTATTTTTTTATTAAAACCAAAAAAAAACCAAATCAAATTTCATCGGTTTTTAAAATTCAACACCAAACACAAACCAAACCAAAATGGTATCGATTTTTTAGTCGGTTTGATTCGATTTTCGGTATAGTTCGATTTTTCAGGTTTTTATGAACGCCCCTGGCGTTTTCTTCAAACTTGGAATCTGCCGTTGAAGATGTCTCTGCCTCTTTTTATAGTGGTTGAACGAGTATAACCCCAAATTAGTTTAAAACATAATAGTAGCAACTTACAAGGGATATAGTAATTATCTAGTAAAGTAAATGTAAGTCTTTTGGTCTTACTCCTAAATTACAAAGCAAGATGATCATAGTACTCCTAATAATACAACAATTATATATGCCTCCATTAAGTTGGGTTATGATGTATAAATTCTTAATGTTCACCTCATTCCATTTAAGTTCATCTAAGTCTAATATTAAGTATTATGGAAATTCATCGTAGATAAACTAGTTTTACGCTAGTTATCAACTTGTATTCCCTCGTTGTTTTGTAGTTTGAAACTGAAAGAGATCCTCTTTTTATTCTGGAATATTATAGCATTGGTCCCGATAAGTTTCATTTTAATTCTTTGTCTCTCTCCCAGATGAAGGTGAGATCAACCTTATTAATAAATAGCTAAGTCATTTTCAACTCCGTCTAATTTGTAACTTTTACACGAATTTTCAAGTGGATGAGATTGGTCGTATGGTCTCAAAGACTATCTTGCCAGTTTAATGAAAAAAAGACTCTCGCCTTATCTGCCCGTTTGAATTATGGCATCATCGATTTGCTTTTCAATCAAAGAAATTTCATAACCATAAAGAAAAATCTCTCTTTAGGGATAATCTCGTTGCTAAAATGCAAGAGATTTGGAGGTGTAACAATGGCAGAAGTTGTGTGTGAGAGAGAGAGAGAGAGAGCCAGCTGAAGAAGAAATGAAATCATTGTTCCATTGAAGATAATAGTAGGTACATCGATACACCTAACTAGCCAACTAATTTAAGTTAAGCAACTAACAATTGGACTGCTCACTAACAACTATCACATAACAGAAAGACACGTGACTAATACATGTGCTATTTGATATCACAATATGCCCCCTCAAGCTGGAGGGTGTAGAATGTTATGCACTCCAAGCTTGTCGAGTAGATGCACATGTTGAGCAGTTCCTAAGCCTTTGGTTAGCAAATCAGCCTGTTGCTCCTTTGTATTCACAAGTATTATTTGAACTACCCCTTCTTTGATCTTGTCTATAATGTAATGACAATCGATTTATAAATGTTTTGTCCGTTCATGTAGTATGGGATTTGCTACAATCTGAATAGCAGACTTATTATCACTAAGGATTGTCACTGATTGTGTAATCTTCACACCTAACCCTTTAAACAAACCAAGTAACCATATGATCTCAGCAGTTGCAACAACCATGCTTCTATACTCAGCTTCAGCTGATCTCCTTGATACAATTTGTTGTTTTTTTGATTTCCAAGACACCAAGGAACTCCCAAACTTTATCACATAACCAGTAGTTGATGTTCTTGTGTTGGGATATGTTGCCCAGTCTGAATCACCCCAGCATGTTAACTCTCATGTGTGATTAGAAGCCATTAAGATTCCCTGTCCTGGTGCACCCTTTAAATACCTTACAACTCTAACTTAAGCATCCCAATGACACTTGTTTGGACTTTGCATGAACAGGCTTAAGGTTTTCACATCATAATTGATGTCAGGTCTTGTAATGGTGACATATAGCATCTTGCTAACTAACCTTTTATAGGCACTAATGTCCTAGCAATAGGGAATCATCCTTGACTCCATTTGACTGATCATATTCCACTGAAGTGAGTTTTGCATTAGCCTCCAAAGGTGTGCAAACAGGATTAGCCCACTTAACCCCATCTCTGAGATGAGCTACAGTACATACTTCCTCTGGTTCAACAAAATGCCAACCTTGGATCTTAGTACTTCAATTCCCAGGAAGTACTTAAGTTCTCCTAAGTCCTTGACTTTGACCTTCTGGTATTGGATATCCTTGGCCTGTTTAATCAAGATTGCACTGCTTCATGTGATAAGAAGATCATCCACATAGACTAGGACAATAACTACGTCTTCCTGGCTCCTCAGAGTGAATAGGGAATAGTCATTATTGCTTTGAAAAAAACCTGCACTTAGGAGTGCTTCTGTTAGCTTGATGTTTCACTGTTTTGAGGCTTGTTTAAGCTCATATAAGGACTTCATTAACTTGCAAGCTTTCCTGTTACCTTGTTGTCTAAATCCCTCAGGCAATTTCATATAAACTTCCTCATATAAATCACCTTGCAAGAAGTCATTGTATACATCCATTTGGAACAAGTTTCACCCTTTTGAAGCAACAAGTGTTATGATTGACCTCACAGTGACCGTCTTTTTCACCGGAGAGAAAGTGTCATAATAGTCTAATACTTCTCTTTGAATATACCCCTTTGCCACTAGCCTTGACTTATATCTTCTCAATGTCCCCATCTGCTTTATACTTAATCTTCTATACCCATTTTGAGCGTACTATATTTTTACCCTCTAGTAAATCAACTATGCACCATGTTTTTTTTATCTTCCAAAGCCTTTATCTCCTGCTTCATAGTCTCAATCCACCTATTGTCCTTGACATCTTCTTTGAAGGACTGTGGCTCAACCTATTGAGAGAACTTGGCCAAATAACACTGATAACTGGAGGATGTTTTGTCATAAGACAAATAGTTTAAAATTGGATAATTGCAGGTAACAACCTTTTTTGTAGTGATGTCTTTCATCCAGAATGGCTCCTCGGTATGTCTTGAAGATTTCCTGCATGTGTTTGGTGGTACATTTTCATTTTCTTCTTCAAGTGATTGGTGCATTTCATTGTGCAACTCATTCTGAGCCTCTGCAACCTGGAATGATGTATTAGGACTTTGAGCTTCTGCATCCTGAAAACTTGCTGCATCAGAACCATCAGAACTTTCCCCCTCAACTTCATATTATTTATCATCTTCAGCATCTGTGTGATCTACACCTGCTGCTGTTTCTGGTAGGTTTGACCCACAAGGAGTACTATTGTAATATGATATCTTCATATGTAAAGGATAATACATAGACAATTCAGATTCCTTGCTCATATTAGTGCTTCGTTTGGCAACAGGAAACTCAAACTCCCAGAAAACAACATCCATGCTAGTAAAGAAGTGTCTAATTTGTAAATCCAGAAGTATATATCCCTTTTGTGTTCAGAGTATCCCATCAAAACTACTGCTTTGGCTCTCTCAGCAAATTTGTCTCCCTTGGGTGGATTTGTTACATAACACAGGCAACCTAGAACCCTTAGATGAAGAAGATAAGCCTTCCTACAATGTAATAACTCAAAAGGTACTTTGCCCCTTTAGAATGTTGTATGGTAACCTATTTATCAAATACAATGCAGCCTTCACACACATGCCCCACTACTTCATAGGAATGGACCCCTGAAATTTCAAGGCCCTAGTAGTATCAAGAATATGGTTGTGCTTCCTTTCTACTATACCATTCTGTTGAGAAGTATAAAGACAACTACTTTGATGAATGATGCCAAGATTACTCAACAAAGCTGCACATTATGAATTAAATAATTCAGTCCCATTATCTGATCTCAGTACTTTAACCACTCTCAAACTGATATCTGACCTAAATCTCTCAATTTCGTTCGATCAATTACTTTTATTGACACGGTAATGGGAGAGAACACAATTGACCACATACATCCCATGTTTTTGGGTCCTTCAGACACTCCGAGCTTTGTATCGATTCCGGTAAAGCTCACTGGGTCCAAAAACTATGGGTTATGGAGTAGGTCTATGAGGATTGCACTTTTGGGGAAGAGGGAGCTAGGGTTTGTGACCGGCACATGCAAAAAGGAATCCTACAAGACAGCTGATTTACAGAGCATTTGGAGACTTGTGATGCTATTGTTTTGTCATGGATCATGAACAATGAGTGTGAGGAGCTTCTTTGTGGCATTTGTGTATGTATTGGATGCTCATATCTTTTGGGAAGATCTACGGGAGAGATTCGACGAGGTCAATTGAGTAAGAATTTTTCAATTGCAACCATCTCACGGGGAACCAGCTCAGTTTCAGTCTATTTCACAAAATTAAAGGAACTTTGGCATGAGTATGATGTGTTATTCCCTATCTCTATTTGTGGATGCCCTAAGTCTAAAGAAAATATGGAACAGTTACATCAACAACAAGTTATGCAATTCCTCAGCAGATTGAATGAGTCCTATGATCAGGTAAGAAGACAAATTCTCATGAAGACAACTGTACCTACGCTAAATCAGGACTATGCAATGATTGTACACGATGAAAGTCAGCAGAGTATGGGTGCTAATGTTGTGACTGACAGAGGTGATCCTTCCTTAGCTATGTCAGCAACAAGAAGGGGACAAGGATTTCGAGGCAAAAAGCAATTTCTGCAAGGTGAGCATTGCCGGATGAAAGGTTACACCAAGGAGAATTGTTACAAAATCATTGGTTATCCATCAGATTTTGTTCCAAAGAAGGAGCATGGTACATGGAACTCTGAAAACTGGATAAATTCTGGTAATAGGAGTCAAAATCATGGTGGAGGAAGGCCAAATAATTGGAAGAAAGAACCCCTTGCAGTTGTGAATCAGGCAGACATCAGAGCATGCTCTCAAGTATATGGACGCTCTCAAGTATATGGGAATGGACATATAACAATTGAGAACAAGGGATACTACTTCACTGATGCACAATACAATCAAATTCCGAATTTACTAAAAAGATTCTAGTGACTACCAGGTTAACATGGCAGGTAACGTTACATGCTTAATGTCTAATTCTAACCAGGAAGAAGAGGAGTGGATTATTGACTCAGGAGAAATTCATCATATTGCCTCTAAAATAGAGTTGTTAACTAACATTAGAACTACAGACAAATCTAACAATGACAGAGTACATCTACCTATAGGGGGGAAGGGTTGATATATCACATACTAGTAGTGCATGTTTGCTGGATATAGAAACAGTGAAAATGTCCTTTATGTACCAGATTTTAAGTTTAACCTATTATCAGTCTCAAAGCTCACAATAGCACTGTCTTGCAATGTCAACTTCTTTCCTGATTTCTGTGTATTTCAGGACCTCTGTAGTGGCAGGGTGAAGGGGATTGGTAAAGAGAGAGGTGGATTATATGTGCTTAGAGATGGAAGATTAACTAACAAGCTCAAGGCCATTTGTGCAATGAGCAAACTGTGTTGAGGAACCAGCAGACTATGGCACATGAGATTGGGACATCCTTCACTACCAACTATGAAGAATATAAAAGAGTTACATAGCTGTTAGTGGATAGCAGAGAATAATTGCTTTGTTTGCCCCTTAGCAAAATAGATTAGGTTGAAATTCCCACTTAGTGATTCTAGAGCTGATAGATTGTTTCTTCTTGTACACATGGATCTGGGATTCCAGTATCTTTCGCTCTGATACCATGCAAAAATGCCAGAGATTTGGAGGTGTAACAATGGCGGAAGTTGAGAGAGAGAGAGAAAGAGTCAGTTGAAGAAGAAATGAAATCACTGTTCTATTGAAGATAATAATCGGTACATTTATACACCTAACCAGCCAACTAATTTAAGTTAAACAACTAACTACTGGACAACTCACTAACAACTGTCACATAACAGAAAGACACGTGACTAACACATGTGCTATTTTATATCACAATACCCGTCCCTCGATGTAGTAGTTAACCAGCAAGATATTCAAAGAAGCTATGCAACACATTAGCTGAATGTTAATGAAAAATAATCCTTTTATCCTAATCTCATCATACTATATTATAAGTGGGAACTTAAAGTAAAAATTAAAATACCAAAATATCCATCAAAAGTTGAAAGATATTTTTACCCTTCAATCTAAAATATTCTTTTTACTATTGTTGTACATATGTGTAAATGTACATATTCGATTATACGTTATAATTAATAAGACAAAACTCTATAAACTATATTTGAAGAATGAGTCAGCCAAAAGGAAATAAACTCAAGCATACTGGAGTTGCACGCTTAAGCTTCTAACAGTAATTGTAGACTTGAATTTAGTAGAATAATTTTCATGGGAGTTGAAGTGTTTCTAATAAAACATGCATATTTTGCTTGTAACGGATGTGAAAAAAACCAGTAGTCGTTTGGGGTGTGTTTGGTATAACGGAAAATAGAAAATATTTTCATAGAAAATAAGTAGTAATCTTACTCATTTTTTGGTGTTTGGTACGCAAATTAAGGAAAATAACTTCTCAAGAGTATTCATAAATAATT
>ML328953.1:0-62348 GCA_005239505.1 Nicotiana paniculata
TATGATAATTTACTAGACGCACTCTCTCAAGTTACGCTAGCTAGATTTCATTACTGTTCACTTAAGATTACACCCGAGGTATCTTATTTCTAATCAACCTCTAAACCCTCGGTTATGACTCTCGTCTATACTCTGGGAGTGGTGTTGTTCAAACAATTACCTAAATATGCACTCTCTCTCGAGTAGATACATACTAAATAGGCACAGCTAATTGATGGCCATTCAATTAACTACAATAAGAACGTNTAACACCAGGGGAGGCCAGGCTTTATGGGGTAAACGCCCCCCTAACGCCAGGGGGGGCAGGCTTTATGGGGCAAACGCCCGGCTATCGCCCGGGCGTCTCCTTTTGCGTATTTTTGACGTATTTGCATCCCTTTAGCTCCGTTTCCATTTCCAATTCACCTACATATGAAATAAACTCCACTAAGCACATAACATGTGTAATATTTTCATTAATGCGCATAAAATGTAAGGTATATCACATGTTAAACTATGCAATTTAGTCTCGCATCATGCAGCTTCATGAGGAGACCAAGATAAAGGAGGCAGAGACTCTGGGGTGGAAGTAGAACATGCACCGTCTCGCCTTGGAGAAGGATGTTGTTCGGGCCCAACGGTCTTCGGTTGATCGTCAACTCCAAAGTGTGAAGGAGGAGAGCGTGGCCCGAGTCCAGAATATTGAAGAGCTCGCGACTCGGTTGGCCGCTGAGCTTGCAAGGGCCAACTCTGAGGCGGAGGCATTTGTGGCCTCTTACCGAGCCGACGGTGAAGCTTCTAACATTCGGGCACAGGAGATCTCCGTTGCTGCTGAAGTCAAGTTGTTGTGTGTTTTCGATCATGCCAGGCGCAATCCCGGCGAAAGACTCTTGAGGAGGTACATGCTTGTGGCTTCGACCTCTCGGCTGATATCGAGAGTGAAAAAGTTTTGGAGGACGAGGGCGCAGCCTTACTCTCCGATGATGAAGACTCCACGAGTGGATCTGAGAGCGAAGGAGATGAGGATGAAGTCCCCGATGATGCGGCTCCAAAAGCGGACTAGACACTTAGAATTTTTTCTTCTTCTGTGTTGTTTCTTTGTTTTTTGCGAAAGACCCTGTGTGGTCTGTGTAAATACCTCCTATATATAAAAAGTTCCTTTTCTTTCCGTTTTATCTCTGATTCGTGATAAATTCTGCTTTGTTTTTTCCTTGTCAAAATTTTTGTTGCTGTATCTTCAATAATCGAGTGAGCATTAGCTCGAACTCAAAGTAAAAAAATCCTTAGGTTTTTATTTAAACGAGGGTGAGTCCCGAAGCTCAGTAATATGTTCGAGATTTTTATTTCGGATGGCTTGATCGAAGCCATCACTGCATTGTTTTCATAACTAAGCTCGAGTAAATTTTAACAAACCCTTAGGTTTTTAATCAAATAATGGTAAGTTTGGAACTTATAGTAAAATACCCCTTAAGGTTTTATGATGAATCCTCGAGCTATATTCTAGTCAACTTTATTCGAGCTCGGAATAATGGAACCCTTAGGTCCGAGTTGAGCGAGAACAAAGTCTCGAGCTCTAAATGTATTGTCCCTTAGGCTCTTTCAGTTGGGCCGATATGGCCTTTAAAAGATGGCTATTATTTCCCCCTTTCGGCTTAAAAGGCTTAGTAAAAAATTTCTTTATGCCTTAGCATGTATTTTTTTCCCATTAGGTTATTTGAGGGTTCGATGTTGATTGAAACCCCTTTTCTTTTTGTGCCTTAGCACATTTGTGTTAAGATAATTTGAAACCTCTTAAGGTTTTTCGAGGGCTGATTATCGAATCCCTTTTGATTGTTTACCGAGGGTAGCCTATTTAACCGGTTTTTCAAAGAATGTGAATGCCTATTTTTTATTGCGGAAATTCGAACGTCTTCGAGCCGCGTTATTTTGGCCGTAGACTTTGGGTATGCCTCTTGGGATTATTTCCCAATAAAATTTCCCGAGAATTATGGCCTTGGCCTATAGATCGATGGGTTCCTCTTTGAGGTCTTATGAACTTGAGTTTAGATAACTAAAATATGCCTATCGTCGATGGTAGTCCCCGAGTGTTCGAGGCCTATTCGTACTTGGCTCTTGAGCCATTTCTCATAAAATCATAAGTATGAGGTTTGTATAGTAGAGAAATTTCTCCGAGACACAGAATATTTGAGGAAGAAAGAATGTTTCTTTGAATGATTTATACATGCGTACATGTTTTGCCATCGGGGCTCGACTACTCTATATGGACACGGTTCACTCGACCGTTTGGCCCGTTACCAAGTTTCCCTATCGAGGCCCCTTTGACATGAGGTACTTTTCTCGAAACATAACATCCGAGGGTGATGCCACCTAGTATTCGAGGTTTATTGCGATGAAGCCTTGGATACTGTTGATTGTCCTCAGGTAGCACATAATTGTTTCCTTGTTAAAAACCTCTCCGGAAAAACCCATTTGGGATAAAACTCGATCTAAGGGAAAAAGAGTGCAACACATACTTTAAAACCCAAGGTCTTGATGTCTTTGATTGAACTCCTGCAATGAGTTAGCATCGAATATAAATGAAAGAGGGAGAAAGTCATACCTTAACAATAATATCATTTGAGAAGTGATATGTTCCAGTTGTTTGGCAATGGTTCGCCGTCCATCGTTCCGAGTTTATAACACCCTTTTCCGACTATATCGAGGACTTGGTAGGGTCCTTCCCAATTTGGGCCGAGCTTCCCTTAATTAAGGTCTCGAGTGTTGATGGTGACTTTCCTTTGGACTAAGTCCCCGACTCTGAAGTGGTGAAGGTTGGTTCTTCTATTGTAGTACCTTTCAATTCGTTGCTTTTGTGCAGCCATTCGAACAAGGGCAGCATCTTGTTTTTCATCTAACAATTCGAGGCTAGTATTCATAGCCTCGTGGTTTGATTCCTCTATTGTATGTTGAAACCTGACACTGGGTTCTCCGACTTCGACTGGAATCAAGGCTTCGGAGCCATATACTAAGGAAAACGGAGTTGCTCCTGTGCTGGACTTCGATGTTGTTCGATATGCCCAAAGGACTTAGGGAAGAATTTCTCTCCATTTCCCTTTAGCTTCATTCAACCTTTTCTTCAGGTTTTGGATGATAGTCTTGTTCGTCGATTCAGACTGTCCGTTCCCACTAGGATGATACGGTGTTGACAATATCCTTTTTATTTTATGGTCTTCGAGGAATTTCGTTACTTTGCTGCCGATGAATTATTTACCATTGTCGCATACTATTTCTGCGGGTATCCTAAATCGACATGCGATGTGATCCCAGATGAATCTATAACCTCTTTCTCTCTGACTTTCTCGAAATTCTGTGCTTCAACCCATTTAGAGAAATAGTCAGTCATAAATAAAATGAACTTAGCTTTACCTGGGGCCGATGGCCGAGGGCCGACGATGTCCATTCCCCATTTCATGAATGGCCATAGGGATAGGACCGAGTGAAGCTGTTCTCCGGGCTGGTGGATCATTGGTGCAAACATTTGACATTTATCGCATTTTCGAACAAACTCCTTAGAGTCTTTTCCATGCTATCCCAGTAGTATCCTGTTCTAATGACTTTGAGAATTAGTGACTCGCCGTCGGAGTGGTTCCCACAATTTCCTTCATGGACCTCTCGTTAAACATAATGGGTGTCTCCTGGTCCTAAACACACTGCCAACGGTCCATCAAATGTCCTTTTGTATAATGTTCCGCCTTCGGCCAATGTGAAACAAGCAGTTTTAGCTCGTAGGACCCTCGATTCTTTAGAGTCTGATGGGAGCTTTCCATTTTTCAAGTACTCAATGTATTTATTTCTCCAGTCCTAGGTTAAGATTGTAGAATTTATCTCGGCATATCCTTCCTCAATCACAAATCTCGAGAGTTGAACGACAGTCCCCGAGCTAATCTCATCTTCCTTGACCGATTACCCCAAATTTGCAAGTGATCGACCTCACTATTTTGTTCCCGAGGTACATGCTGTAAATTCCATTCCTTGAAACGGTGCAAAGTTATCTGCAATTTGTCCAAATACCTTTGCATTATATCCTCTCGAGCTTCGAAGGTTTTATTTACTTGGTTTACCACCAATAAAGAGTCGCATTTAGCTTCAATGACTTCTGCTCCCAAGCCTTTAGCTAGATCAAGACCTGCAATCATGGCCTCGTACTCGGCCTCATTATTAGTCAACCTAGAGGATTTGATAGATTGTCTAATAGTGCTACCCGTGGGTGGCTTCAAAATGATGCTTAGCCCGGAACCCTTCACATTCGAAGCACCGTCTGTGAGAAGGGTCCACACCCCCGATGATGTACCTGATTTTAATAAGAGTTCCTTTTCAAATTCAGGTACGAGGGTTGGTGTGAAATCGGCCACGAAGTCCGCTAAAATTTGGGATTTGATGGCCGTTCGAGGTTGATATTCGATATCATACCCACTGAGTTCGACGGCCCATTGGCCAATCGGCCCGATAGTTCGGGCTTGTGAAAGATATTACAGAGTGGGTAAGTGGTTAATACACATATGGGGTGACATTTGAAAGTATGGTTTTAACTTTCTAGAGGCGCTTATTAGTGCGAGTGACAATTTTTCCAAATATGGATATCTAGTCTCTGCTTCTCCTAAGGTTCGAATTACATAATAAATAGGAAATTGTGCACCTTGTTTTTCTCGGACTAGGACATCACTTACCGCGATTCCGGATACTACCAAGTACAAGTAAAATTTCTCATATGCCTTCGGAGTGTGAAGCAGCGGTGGGCTCGATAGGTATCGCTTCAGTTTTTCCAATGCTTGTTGGCATCCCGTGGTCCAGGCGAAATTGCTCTTCTTTTTGAGTAGAGAGAAAAATTTGTGGCTTTGATCCAATGACCTTGAGATGAATCGGCCCAAGGCAGCTATCCGTCCAGTCAGCCTTTGTACTACTTTTACACTGTCCACGACGGTGATGTCTTCGATGGCGTTGATCTTATCGGGGTTGATCTCGATCCCCCGATTTGATACCATGATGCCAAGGAACTTGCCTGAACCAACCCCGAAAGCACATTTCTCGAGGTTGAGATTCATGTTATATTTCCTTAAGATCTCGAATGTTTCAAGAAAATGAGCCAAATGGTCCTCTGCGCGCAGGGACTTAACTAGAATGTCATCAATATAAACTTCCATTGACTTACCTATTTGTTCTTCGAACATTTTATACTAGGCGCCATTAAGTAGCTACAACATTTTTTAAGCCCGAAGGGCATTACATTATAGCAATATGTTCCATACTTGGTGATAAACGAAGTCTTTTGTTGGTCTTCCAGGTTCATTTGGATTTGATTGTACCCGGAATAGGCATTGAGAAAAGTAAGGATCTCGTGGCCGGCCGTGGCGTCGATCATGCGATCGATGCTAGGCAGTGGAAAAGAATCTTTGGGACACGCTTTGTTTAAGTCCTTATAGTCTACACACATTCTAAGTTTGTTCCCTTTTTAGGGACTACAACTACATTAGCTAACCATTCGGGGTATTTCACCTCCCGAATGGACCCTATTTTGAGAAGTTTAGTTACCTCGTCCTTGATGAATGCGTGTTTTACCTTGGACTGGGGCCTTCTCTTTTGTTTCACCGGTCTGAACTTAGGGTCCAGGCTCAGTCGATGTGTCGTTATCTCCGGTGGGACCCCTGTCATGTCTAAGTGGGACCATGAAAAACAATCTATGTTATCAATAAGAAATTGAATAAGCCTTTTCCTGAGTTCAGGGGTTAACCCCGTTCCCAGGTATACCTTTTCGTTTGGGTAGATATTCGATCAGTATTACCTATTCCAGCTCTTCGACCGTTGATTTGGTGGTATCCGAATCTTTGGGAACAACAAAGGTTCGAGGGGTCAGAAAACCCTCCTCTTTTTTTTCTTCTATTACCTGTTTCTCCGACTCGGTCGAGACTGGGGGTGGTGATTGCTATTTGGCTTCCTGTTTAACTTTAAAGCTTGACCTTTCCGAGGTTAATGATGTCGAGATCAGTGTTACCTCATCGACCGCAAACATTTCCTTTGCGGCATGATATTTCCCGTACACTTATTTTACACCATCCGACGTTGGGAACTTTATCATTTGGTGGAGAGTCGAAGGTACTGCCCTCATGTTGTGGATCCAGGGCTTTCTGAGTAGTGCAATATATCTCATGTCGTACTCGATTACGTGGAATTTAGTATCTTGAATGTTTCCATCCACGTTTACCGGTAGGATAATCTCCCCTTTAGTTGTTTCATTAGCCATATCGAAGTCGTTTAAGACTTTAGATGCAGGTACGATTTGATCTTGTAGGCGGAGCTGTTCCACGACCCTTTATCGGATGATGTTTTCCGAGCTACCTGGATCCACTAAAACAAGCTTAACTTAAACTTTCTTTAATAAGATAGAAATTACCAGAGCGTCATTGTGGGGCTGAGAAATGCCTTCTGCTTCTTCGTCATTGAATGACAAGGTGCTTCAGGCACATAATCTCGGGTTCGTTTCTCTCTAGTGATTGACACCTTAGTGCGTTTGAATATGGGTCCCTGTGGAATGTCGACTCCACCGACGATCATATGGATGATGTGATGGGGTTCTTCCTGTTCATTCTTTCTATTGGCGTCTCTTTCCCGGTAATGATTCATAGCTCAATCGCTGAGGAATTCTCGAAGGTGGCCTTGGTTGAATAGACGAGGTACCTCCTCCCTCAATTTCCTGCAATCATCGGTCCTATGCCCATGAGTGCCATGATATTTGCACATTAAATTTGGGTTTCTTTGGGAAGGATCAGTCTGTATGGGTCTAGGCCACCTAGTGTCTTTAATTCTTCCGATAGTAGATACAATTCCTGATGCATCGATGCTAAAATTATATTCCGATAGCCGAGGTGCCTCTGTGGGATCTGCATACTTGTCAAAACCAATTTTTCTCATAAGTCCCTGAGAATGTTGTCCTCGATCACTTCTTTGATTATTCAGGGTGGAATTGCGTCCTGGACCGTTGTTTCTTTGATATGCAGTATAAGGTTGGTACGGTCTTTGTTCGACCTTGGCTCCCTCTCGATGTCCCTCTGATTTTAGCCTGTCGACCTGTTTGGATGCACTGAACCGGAAGGATCTCCCAATTGGTCGTCCTCAACCCTGATCTTCGGTTAATATCGAGTATTTACATCTGCCCAAGTTACATCTGGGTACTCGATCAACTTTTGTTTCAATTGACGTGATGCTATCGAACTCCGTTCATTCAACCCTTGGGTGAAAGCTTGAACGACCCATCTGTGACCAGTGGAAACTCCATGCACTCCATTTGAAATCGGTACACGAACTCTCTTAGCATCTCATTATCCCTTTGTCTTACCTTGAAGAGGTATGATTTCCTTGTTGCAACCTTTATGGCCCCAGCGTGCATTTTCACGAAAGAATCCGCCAACATGGCGGATGATCGATGGAATTTGGTGATACCAAATCATTTCGCCCTTCGAAAGGGTCTCTCCGAACTTTTTCAACAACATAGACTCGACCTCGTCATCCTCCAAATCATTACTCTTAATGGCGCATGTGTAAGAGGTAACATCCTAATTGGGGTCAGTGGTCTCGTTATATTCGGGTATTTCAGGCATACGTAACTTCTTTGGAATGGGCTTCAGAGCCGCACTCGGAGGGAAAGGCTTTTGCAAGAACTTCTTCGAATCCATTCCTTTCAAGATTGGTGGTTCCCTCGGTATTTGATCAACTCAGGAGTTGTAAGTCTCCACATTTTTATCATTGGCTTCGATTTTCTTCTCTCCTGATTCAATTATCTTGGTGAGCTCCTCGAGCATTTTCATTACCGAAGGATCGGTCCCATATGTGTTACCACTCTATATTTATGGTACTGGCTCGGTACGACGAGTAATCCCTGGCTCGACCCTATTTGGAGCTCTGTGTTGATTTTGTAACTGAGCAATGGTGGCTTGTTGAGCCTGAAGCATTTCGAATATCACTTGGAGACTGACTCCTTCGTCTCCTCTGTCCTATGTACCTTGGCCATCAGGCCGGACTTCTCTACGTACATATACCTTGAGATCTGCGTCTCAGTCCGCATTCAGAGCAACGTGCAAACTGACGTCGACTGGGTTGACAGGCGATGCTCCTACGAGATTAGCATGTGGCACCTTGATTCCTGGAGCAATCAGATTTTCGTTTTCCCTGTGAAGTTTGAGGCCATTGTCGCCGTGTGTGGATGCGCTTTGTGAGTTTGACATGTTTTAACCTGAAAGCAAAAATTCTTGACAAGAACAAGCGTTAAATAGTGTGTTTTACCAGAATCAGTACTGAACAATCACTATTATCCTTAGCCCACGGTGGACGCCAAACTGTTTACCCTAAAATTCGAGTAACAATTAAACTTATATTGTGGTTTTAAGGATACGTGATCAAATCCAATACCAATTGACAAATAATGAACTAGACGAATAAATTGAACAATAAAAATCAAATCAATGTTCTCGCGTGTGTTCGACCTCGATTCGAGATGGTCTCGAGGTTGGTTAACAAGAATAGTAAAGAAAACTAATGAAAAATAATGGATAGTAAGTGAAATAGAGGACAACGTATGTATTCTTTATCACTGAATAATGATAGTCTTACAAATGAATGGGATCCCTCTTTATATACCAGAGGAATCCTAAATAAGGTACAATTCTAATAACAGAAATAAATCCCACGATTGGAGTCAATAACTTCTTGATTCGATTTGTTTCAGGATTTTCGCCGAGATCTTCGGTTGGTTGCTAATATCTCGCCATTCTGTTATCACACCTCACTCGAAGTTAGTCATGCTCGATCCGGATCTCCAGCGAACGCCTCTATTTCCATGCTAAATATTCTATCTTCGAACTGGGCTTGGTCCATTACGAGCTTACCTTCGAGGCAACTCTCATGCCTATGAAATCGGATATGCCCGATTTTGACCGTATACACATATAATCATGTATCTATATATGTAGCTCAAGCTTGAAACAATGAAAATGAGACTTTCCAGAAGCATGCTATGAATTACTATGAACTACTATATATATATATATACACACATACATATAGGAGTAGAAATATAATTTGATAATTTTTGATGGGTTTACACCTAATCCTATAAGGACATCGAGTACACCCCTCTACAGAATCTCAATCAATTTTCGAACGTTAATTCGATAACCCGATATTAATTAATTTATTTCGCGATTGAATTTACGTTACGGTTCAACTTTGAACATCACTATCAAGCACTCCTCCGACCCAAATAAATTACACAATTACCTTATTAGCCATTTGAAAGACAACTGTCATATTTCTAATATCTTAGAAACAAATTTTATGGAGTTTTCTTGGGATATTATTAAGAAATTATAAGATAGTTCTGTATGTTTTGGGCTTTGTTTTATCTTTATTAAGAATGAAGTTTAGCAAACAAGCACTTTTAATTTATTTGGATTTTGGGTGATTGACTTTGTTTATACGAAGAGGGTTGATCAATTATGAGGGCTTATTTGATAATTAAAAAGAGCAACAAAAAGAAAACAAAAAAAAAAAAATTGATCCCGTGAACTTTCTAGTTTCTTACTATTTGTGTAACTTCTATACCAACTTTTTTTGACGAAGTTANTAGTCGAAAAAGTATATAATATTTGTATAGTTTTGTGTATAACATACAAATGTATATATATACAAAAAACATACAAAATTGATATATTTTCTCGATTATTATTTTTACAACAGCTATACAATATAATTTTTCTACTTTATTACCCAAGCGAGACACAATCTTCTACTTTCTATGGCCCGAGAGTTCAAATGAGGACCAAGATAAATTAGCAAATTAAATCAGTATTAAATTTGCAATCATCAAGAAAACCACCACAATTATTATCGCTATAACCATGTAATGGAACAAAACCAATTAACTCAACTATCAAGTTACACATTTTCTTTTAATAAAAGTCACCATAGAGGTGTAGGGATTGAGGCATGACTCCTGACCTGTATATTACCAAAAGCCAAAAAGTGAATACATGGAGGAGAGGGACATAGTGCCTGATCTTCGTTGGGTCATAGTCGGAGTTAGGCCTACTTAGAGTTCTACTAAGTACACAAAAAATCCTATGAGGAGAGGTACATGAGTGGTGATTACTGAGAATTTGGGAGGGATTAATTCCCGGTCCACAATGATAGAGGATACACAAAAATATAAGGCTAATTACGTACATAGTCACCATTAGAGTTTGTACCATCCCTCCTATGTCTAATTCTAAAACATGGGAATTGTGCCTTATCCATTCGATAAGCTCTCCTTGCTTCAGCTGGTAATTCAGAAACTTGAGAGAAAATCCTTGCCTCTATATAAATTTGTGAGTTGGCTCCAAATTTGGCTAAGGCATCAGCAGTTTCATTTCCTTCTCTATAGCAATGATTTCATTTCCTTCTATATTCAAGGATTGTGTGATTTGAGTCATGTACTTGATGTCATTTGTAAGATCCCAGGAAGGTTTATAAACGCCCTTCACCATATTGACAGTCACAGAGAATTCATTTCTGGGATGCAATTGGTTACATTGTTTTGCTTGCACCAATTAAGAGCATAAGGTGCTGCCTGAACTTCAGTTTGGTTATTAGTGCAGAAATGAAGAGCTTTGGCAAATGCCATGATCAAATATCCATTTATGTTCCTAACTACCCCTCCAATTCCTGCAGTTCTCTTTGTAATATTACTGCTTCCATCAGTATTTATCTTTAGCAAACCTTCTGGTGGTTTATTCCATATAACTGGAGTGCTTGTGATTCTTAGCCTATAATCTTCCATGTACGAGAAAATTTGATGTCATTGCCATTTCATATCCACAGTAGCTCCTTTCTTCTTCATGTATACCTTCATATGAAATAAAATAGAGTGTCTTAGTTTTGCAATTGTAGGATTTATGTTTCCATACCTGATAGAGTATCTATGTTTCCATAGTTCCCAACAGATAAAGATAGGAACTACTCAAGATAAGTTTCTTTGGACGTCATTCTTATTCTAACTGTTCCTCCACTCTTTTAAAGTATTTGAAATTGAATGGCATCTTACTTTAATTCCCAGAGGACCTGCAAAGAAATTTCAAGTTAGAAAAGCAATATCACGAGTAAGAAGAATATGAGATATAGTTTCTTTCTTGGGATGTAGACAACATGACCATCTGAAAACTATATTATGACAAAATCTCTTTATGGTTTCATCCACAGGTAATTTATCTTTAATAGCTCTCCAAAGAAAGAAAGACATTTTAAATTGGACATTCTTCTTCCAGACATCTTTCCACATATTATCCATATCCCTTCTTTTCCTAATTCAATTAAAAGTTTAAGAACAAGTAAAGGTCCCATTAGAAGTCTCAATCCAAACAGGAATGTCATTAATCTATCTATTGCCAATAGGAATACGTTTAATATGATTCAACAGATTATAGGAACCAGCCAAGATATAGTGTTTATATCCCATGCCTCATCCTTGATACAATCCCTGATCTTCATATTACCTGATTTTCTGTTATCATTGGCAGAAGCACCTAGTGGTCCAAGCCCTGTCCAATTATCCCACCAAAAGGAGCTATCAACATCATTGATCTTCCATAGGATATAAGGTTCAATATCTTTTTTGATATGCATCATTTCCTTCCAGGCAACAAAATGTTTAGATTCCAAAACCTTTGCTACAAGGTGGCTTCTCAAGGAGTTTTTAGCTCTCATAAATTTTGCCCAAAGGTTGTTTGCTACTCTGAACCCCCACCATCTTTTGGAAGAGAAAGTCTTACATAAGTTAGTCCGACTTTTAAAAATCACACCACCTTCATCAGTAGGATAACAAAGGTTCCTCCAAGAGCTCCAATGTTATTTGTTCTTGTTTTCAGATTTGCCCCAGAAGAAATTGGAGAAATAACTATCCAATTGTTTGAGAATAGTCTTGGGATGGGTAACAACTGCAAGAATATGAAGTGTTTGAGATTGGAGCACATGTTTAATGAGAGTAGCTCTTCCACCAGAGGTGAGTACATGGCCTTGCCAACCTCCTATCTTATTCATAATATTCCTGGTAATGTCCGTATAGTAACAAATTTTCTTTCTTCCAGAATAGATTGGACAACCCAAATACTTGAAAGGGAATGATTGATACCGATAACCAGTTAGCCTCTGAATCATATTATGTCTACTATCATGAATATAATTGGACGCTAAGTAGAAACTTTTATCCTTGTTGATCTCCTGCCCTGAAGATTCTTCATATCTCCTTAAAGTTTTCATTACCTGCTTTATAGGAAGTGAAGATCACCAAGTCGTCTGCATAAGCCAGATGATTGATTCTAAGACCTCTGTTATTCATAGAATACCCAATGTACCTACCCTTATTATGGAGGTGATTAAGGGCTTTGGGTAGGGCCTCAACTGCAATAAAAAAAGGCTAGGGGAGAGGGGGTCTCCCTGTTTAAGACCTCTAGAAGAGGGAAAGAAGCCAAATCTAGTTCCATTAATAAGAACCGAATACCAAACATTAGAGAGCAGTCTATGAATCATTTCTATGAAAGGTTCAGCAAATCCCATACACCTCATAACAGAAGTAAGAAAAAGTTAAGAAACTTTCTCATAAGCTTTAGCCATGTCTAGTTTCATGATCACATTGCCACCTCTTTTTTTGCGTTTAATATCCTGGACAATTTCTTGAGTTAAGAGAACATTTTCAGTGATTAGTCTTCCTTTGATAAAACCAATTTGATTTTCAGAAATAATTATAGGGAGCAAATCACTTAATCTATTGCAAATAATTTTTGAAATAATTTTATTGGAAAAATTACTTAGACTAATAGGCCTAAGTTGAGAAAAATTGGAAGGAGATTCAACCTTTGGAATAAGTACTAGGCAAGCATAAGTAAAAAAATTAGTCAAATTGTTACCACCAAAGAAATCCTTAACCATAGCACGCACATTATCAGTAATAATATGCCAGCAAGCTTGGAAATTTTTTCCATTGAATCCATCCGGACCAGCTGCACTATCAGGATGAAGCTCAAAGACAGTTGTTTTCACTTCCTTATCGGAAAGAAGTTGTAGAAGGTCTTGATTATCTTCCTAGTGATAATATTGTCAATCCTTTTGAGGAAGTCCATATCATTGTTCTGATTAGGTTGTGAAAAAAGGTTGCTGAAGTGTGAGATAGAAGCTTCTGCAATTTTCTTATTCCCTTGAATCCATTGACCATGTTCATCTTTAAATCTATGCAGAAAAGATCTTTTTCTCTTCTGTCTAATGATGCTATGAAAATATTTGAAGTTTCTATCACCTTCTTCCTCTCATTTGATGTTGGCTTTCTGTCTAAGAAAAGAGTCTTGCAACTTCATCCACTTGATTTGTTGAGCATATGCTAAATTAAGATTGATCCTATTATTGTCGCAGTCATCTTGTTCATATTTAGCCTCTAGATCTTCAACCTTATTCTCAAGTTCTTCTACCTTGTCAAAAGCATTGTCAATACTTTATTTAGACCATTTACTAAGACAATGAGTTAGATTCTTGAGTTTTTGATGTAGAGTATACATAGCATTGCCTTGTATTTGAGTTTCCGGGCATTCTTTAACAACCTGTTCGAAATCAGGTTGATCCAACCAGAAATTTAAGAATCTAAAGATTTTATAGGAGGAGGATCAGACTTGGTGCACTGATAAAACAACACATTATGATAAGATCCTGTTCTGGGAAAGTGTCTGACAATAGCCACTGGAAAGGACCATTGATCATTATAGAAAATTCTATCTAATCTCTGAAAAATCCTATTGTCTCTCCACCTTCCATTAGTCCAGGTGTAATTGTTACTCGTGTAGCCAGCATCTTCCATACCACAATCCTCCATACATCTGATAAAGTCCATACTCTTACTAAGTCTGTGAATTCTGCCACCTTTCTTCTCATTAGCATCCATAATCACATTGAAATCACCTCCAATAGACCATGGTCCATTGATATTGTTGCTCAGATTGTTGATAGATTTTCAAAGGTTCTTTCTTCTTCTTGTACTGGTTTTTGCATAAACAATAGTAATTGTGATGACCCAAAGAGTCATCTTGTGTTTTAGAACTCTATTCTGCACTCGTTTACCTTGAAAATCTTACTTTTACCGTCCCCGATTTGTGTGCAGTTCGGGTGAAATTCCGGAAAGCCTTTATGTGGAAAATTGAAGAAACAATGATTTTTGGATTTAAAAATAATTTTTAGTTGACTTCGGTCAATGTTTCAAGTAAATTGACCCGAACCTGTGTTTTGACGGTCCAGGTGGATCCATAGTAAAATATGGGACCTGAGCGTATGCCCGAAATCGAATTCCGAGGTCCCTAGCTCGAGATATGAATTTTTGACTAAAATTGAATTACAGAAAATCAATGATTTAAAAGAATTTACTTAATGTTCAACCTTGTTGGTATCGGGGCCCTTATTTTCGGTTCCGGAGCCCGGCACAGGTATGTTATGATATTTGTACATTGTCTGTGAAATTTGGTAAGAATCATAACTGATTTGACGTGATTCGGACCTTCGGTTGAGAAAATAGTAAATTTAAAGTGTTCTTGAGAGATTCATAGGTTTTGGTGATAAATTTGTAGTTCTAGATGTTATTTTGGCGATTTGATCTCACGAGAAAATCCGTATGATATTTTTAGACCTGTGTGCATGTTTGGTTTGGAGCCCCGAGGGCTCGGGTGAGTTTTGGATAGTTTACGGGTAAATGAGACTTCGAAAATTCTGGTGTTTATGTTGTTCTGGTGCACGTGCATTTTGTTCTTCGCGATCGCGAATACACTCACGCGATCGCGAAGCGTAAACTGGGCTGGGTGGAATTTCTTCTATGCGAACGCGGGGTCTGGGTCATGAACCCGGAGCATTGGGGGGTTTGCTCTATGCGAACGCGACCGACTAGACGCGAACACGTAGTGTAATGGAGGAGGACTGGGGAGATTTTCAAGTTGTTCTACGCGAACGCCAAGGTCAGGGGGGACAGACCTTCGCGAACGTAGTCAACTCTTCACGAACGCGAAGGCCATTCTTGCCGCTGTGCATCGCGATCGCGACAGGTCTCTCGTGAATGCGATGAAGACCTGTCCAGTGTTTTCAAAATAGAACAAAATCGGGATTTAGTCCCAAATTTCATTTTTCATCCTTAGAACTCGACCTAGGGCGATTTTTGAAGAGGGATTTCAACACCAAATCACAGGTTCACACTTCTTAGCTCGTTTTCTTCAATTTCCATTATCATTCCTTGAGTTGCTAGNATTCCTGAATTTATTACATATTCGCGCTCGGGGGTGAATGGGTAAACAAATTTTGGTCCCAACCTCGATTTTTGACCAAGCGAGCTCGGGGTCGGGTTTTGACTTTTTGGGAGAAATGTTGGAAAACCTAAATTTATGTATTGAAATTGAGTTCTTTAGCTTTAATTGATGATATTAATCTAACTATGACTAGATACAAGCGGGTTGGAGGTGAATTCTAGAGGAAAAGCGGTACTTGAGCAATGAGTGGCAGGCGGATCTAGGTAAGTATTGTGTCTAACCTTGGCTTGAGGGATTAGGTACTTTTGCCTATTTTCTATGTGTTGATTGCTAGGTAAAACTTATAGGTGAGGTGACGAGTACCTATGTGTTATTGTCGAGTCCTAGCATGCGAGTGAATCTCATTCTTGTGATCGTTGTATTCTTTATTCGTATTTTTCAAGCTTAGACTAGATATTCTTTATGTTGTTATTTCTTTTTTTTTGTTTGGGCGAGGAAGAGTGTTAAGCACGAAGGGTGATGCCGTGCCATTCCATATTCATTATCATAATCATGTGAGGAAGAGTGTAAATCACGAAGGGCGATGCCGTGAAATTGCATATTTACTATCATTATCATGTGAGGAAGAGTGTAAAGCACGAAGGGTGATGTTGTGCCATTGCATATTCACTATCATTATCATGTGAGGAAGAGTGTAAAGCACGAAGGGTGATGCCGTGCCATTGCATATTTACTATCATTATCATGTGAGGAAGAGTGTAAAAAACGAAGGGTGATGCCGTGCCATTGCATATTTATTATCATTATCATGTGAGGAAGAGTGTAAAGAAAGAAGGGTGATGCCGTGCCATTTCATCTTCATCATCATCGTTTCTGTCATTTATTATGGTGAGGATGAGAGTAAAAGAACGAAGGGTGATGCCCTGCACTTGTTTTTTCTATGTTTAATATTTCAATTGGTGCAAATTATGTTGTTGCTGTGTTTATTTACTGTTACCATTCTCATCTCATGATCTTGTACTTCCCCCAACATGTTCTCCCCCATTTAGTATCTTCGTGTAGCTTCTATTATTGGTTATTATTCTAGTACATTGTTTACCTGCACAGGTTTATGTGGTCACCTTGTCCTAGCCTCGTCACTACTTCGCAGAGGTTAGGCTCGGCACTTACTAGTACATGGGATCAATTGTACTGATACTACACTTTGCACTGTTCTGTGCAGATTACGGTACTGGACTGAGTTGATCCTGATCACGCTCAACTATGTCTATTAAAAGACTAAGCGAGCGTTGCAAATATAATCCAGGTATTTTTCCCAGAGTCGAATCCCACAGGGAATTAACGTATCAAATGTCGTCTTTAGATTACTAGATTCTCAATAGTCAACTTTCTCAAATGTTGTGTATATCACACTGTGTTGTTTCTACTACTACAGCTGAACAAAAATAATAAACTTAAGATTAACTAACAATAAGATGTAAACAATTGGATTAATGGTCTAAGGTTATGGTTTCCCCCGCTGGTGAACTTCCTTCTTGTATACTTCTTATAGTTTTGATTTAGTTGTCTCTTTTAGTCATGAACTCCATCTACCATAAATCTCTCTCAAGTAATTATGATAATTTACTAGACGCACTCTCTCAAGTTATATTAGCTAGATTGCATTACAGTTCAATTTAGATTGCACCCGAGGTATCGTTATCTATAATCCAACCTCTAAACCCTCGGTTACAACTCTCGCCTATGCGCCGGGAGTGGTGTTGTTCAAACAACTACCTAAATATTCACTCTCTCTCAAGTAGATACATAATAAATAGGCACAGCTAATTGAGGGCCCTTCAATCAACTACAACAAGAACGTAGTTGAACAAATAGAGATTAACAACCAACCAAAACTATATTGATATCACAATAAAGTCATCCCCTAACGGGTTTCACCAAGACCTTAGATTAGAAAAGTTAGCTACTCATAATAATGAAAAACTACAAAAGAATTCATAAGCAAAGGTAAAACCACAGAAGAAGGAGGATTGATGCCCAATTGCCTCCTTGCCTCTTGCCCTTGCTTTTCTTGTTCTAAACTCTAAACCCTGATTATTTAATCCTTTGGGCGAACTGAACCTTTTATAGGTTAAGTGTATTGGCCCCGAACTTCCAAAAGTACCCCTTTTGAATTATTTTTCCCGTCTGGACTAGCGCGGGCGCGCTAGTCTCGCGCTAATGCCCGCGCTAATGGGGTTTCTGACTGCCTGGTCTGCTGGACTAGTGCGGGCGCGCTACACTCACGCTAATGCCCGCGCTAATGAGTTTTCATTCTTTCCCAAGCGTCATCATCCTTCAAGTCATCCATAAATTATCCCATGGGGTTGTTCTTCTTCAATTTCGCACAAATCACCATCCTGAGTCCTCATTAGTGCATTGTACTCCTGTGAAAAACAAAAATCACAATTAGAGCCAATTTATCATCATTTAATAATCGTTAAGACAATGAAGCATCATTAAGTTATAGCATAAACATACGTTAAACTATGTAAATTTAGCCTATTATCAACACCCCATACTTAAATCATTGCTAGTCCTCGAGCAATCCACTATATCGTACAAGGGTTCTTTTCATCAAACACTTCCTACGATATCACACCATGAACGTTTTACAAGCATTGTACCTAGCAGTGTAACATCTATGCTTCAAGCGATGACTCTCACATGCCATGCTATACTCTTACTTCCTCAAGATACTCTACAATGAGGTCAATACTTACCTCTCTGTCATGAATCACGTGCCCTCACATCACACAATTGAGAGTAGTTCCACAAAACTAATATTAAGAACACGCAGGAACTTTAGGTACGAAGTATTCACTCACTCTCAAAAAGAACATTCATATGCCACAAAGATAAACCATAGGCTTGCCCATAATGTAATAATCTACTAATCGAATCCATTCACTCTAAGATCAATTAGGTCTTCATTTGGTTGTAGTGTAGGCTAATGAACGGGTAGGATATCTTTAGATATAGTGACTAACCTCCCTAAGCACTTTTAATACAACTACTGTAGCTTTCAGCCCATTCTTATGTTTGGCCAAAATTTCCACCACTCTTTTTAATTTATCCCCAACATTTCATTAGGTGCATTTTTTTCTTCAATTCACCACCCATCAAGGACTGTATTTATTCATTGTCCTTCTTTCTTCCAGTATTTTTTTTCCAGTGGTGTTCGTTCTTTTATGCTTCGCATCATCTTCCTATTTCGCTGATTCCACTCAAAAATCAGACCACCACGTCACACTTAGACTTTTACATGTTCTCTACAATTCAAGTGCTTATAGGAGGTATAGGGTTCAAACAGTCAGGCTATTCAAATAATTGGTTATGGTTTGTAATGTGGTTGCCGACAAAACAGGCTTATAAGCTCAAAGGGGTTAATTATGGTGAATTGCAATCAGGTGGATACATATTTATGTCTGGATTAACAAAGAAATGCCTATATCACTTTTAAGACTGAACAAACTACTATTTCTCTTTGCACACACACGGGGCAAGTTCTAGGTGTCAAATGTGGACATAGAGTACAATGTAAAATACCTTACACACACATGGCACATAATTCACTCCAAATTGGTTCCTCAAGACACTCCATTGAGCATTAAAGTGTGTTACATTATGCAAAATTAAGGCATTCTACAAGATTCAACCAATGAGCCTAAGCGTCACACTCTAGGTTCTTTGGTGTTCGGATGTAACACACCAAGATATGTATTTTATCATTCATCTCCTTTCCCAAAAGAGTCCTAACAACTAAAAAAATAAAAAGACAACTAACTATACCCGGTTCAAGCTAAACCCTTTGGAAAAGAACCGCGGTCAAAAGAAAAACCAAGGGGGGGTTACTATACTAACTAAAAAAGAAAAAATAAAAATAATCTTTTTGGTGTTTTTTTTTTCTCTTTAGACTTAAATCCCTCAAGAAAATTTTCTAATAGATCCATCATCGGGAAAAGTCCAATTTTTCTATTTTTGTAAAAAAATAAATTATTCCATTAAACTAACACAACTAAAATAGCATAGAAAGTCACCCAGACAATGTCCTCACCCACACTTAAAATTGTGCATTGTCCCAAATGCGCACCCATACATACAAGAGGGTAAAAAAAAACTCCCTGGTAGGCCAAAGGCCGAAGCACTAGCATCTCATGGGGTACTCAGACTTCTCCCAGGCCTGGTCCTTCGTGCGGGTACCTCACATTTAGTTCCAACCATCTGGTTTGCTGTTGCATCCTTCCAGTGGATTTGCGTTCCATGCTCCTAAAAAATCAAAAAATTGACACTACAAAAATAATACAATTAGAAAAAATAAAACAAAAAAAATAAAATAAAATAAAATAAAATAAAAGAAAGCAGTAAAGCTGGGTTGCCTCCCAACAAGCGTTTGATTTAACGTCGCGGCACAACGTGAATCACTTTCTGCCTCCACTTCGAACTTATGAATTGGACCCCAAGTTTTGATTCTGCTCTGTGATCATGCTCTTAGGGTGGTAGAACAAATATGACTGGCCCAATAAAATAATATGGTATTCTGCACTTCTTGGCCTTTGGATGAGATGTGTATTCCCAACTTTCTGGCACGAAGAATTCCAGAATGTAGGCATCTTGTTCCTTACTCCTTGACTCCTCAAGTGGCTCGGACGACTCTATTTCCATATCATCAGCCAAACACAATGTGGAAAAGTGCTTGGAGTGTGGACAAATGGGCTCAACTACACAAATATTGGGATTGTCAACATCCTTAACACTAATGATACTAGAGTCAACTAAATATGTATCCTCAATAACCTTGGTTGACTCTAGTATCTCTTCTACGACATTGGCATACTCAAAATCTAGTTCGATTTGATTGTTGGTGTTCTACTCTGGCCTTCTCCTCTAGCTCATCCTCGTATTTTTTTAAATCCTCCATTATAATGGAAATTTCTGCAGCCAATTCATACTGATATTGGCTACTATCCACAATGTCAACTTGTTGCGCTTTACAGGGTTCAATTACTTTATTTGCTTGAGCCTCCAAGTTGTGAATATTTGCCTCTTGCCTTTGTACCCGCAATTGTATCTCATCATATTGTTCCGTAAAGCACTTTAGCATATCCTCGATCTCTTTCAGGTCCTCATACCTGGGTTCTTTGTTCCTATTAACTTCACGAGAAAAAGAAGAACCATCAAAGTAAGGAGTTGGGAGAAGATAAGAAATATAAGCACAACCATGAAAGTGACCATCTTGACCACCACACATATCACACACATTCTACACATAAGATTAAGTTGGTGCACATAACTCGCTCTCGAAAATATTTTGATAATTTTGCCCTGGGTGTTTTCCTCCATAATATGCATAACGAGGATCAAAAGTAGAATAACCAACATACAAACTCTCATAATTCCACGATGCCATGTTTTCTCAAATTAAAAAATACAACTAAAATAAAGAAAATAAAAATCAAATAATAAAAAAAATCAAACTTGAAACCTAGCAATATGTACACCTACAACTACACTTAATAATCTTGTTAACTCCCCGGCAACGGCGCCAAAATTTGATCACGCTCAACTATCTCTTTTAAAAGACTAAGCGGGCGTTGCAAATATAATCCGGGTATTTTGCCCAGAGTCGAATCTCACAGGGAATTAACGTATCAAATGTCCTCTTTAGATTACTAGATTCTCAATAGTCAAATTTCTCAAACGTTGTGTATATCACTTTGTGTTGTTTCTACAGCGGAACTGTCACGATCCGGAATGCCACCTTCAGGCCGTGATGGCGCCTAACGTTGCACTCGCTAGGCAAGCCAACGTGTTAACTGAATTGATTTATTAACAAGTGAAAGTAATAAACACTGATTAGATAATCGAGATAAAGTGCGGAAGCATTTAACAAAATCTAAATAACAATAGCCAATAACGAAGAAATCCCTTTAAGTACAAAAACCCATAAATGGAGTCACAACCTCACGAACCAGTCTAAGATTTAGCTAAAAACAACAGTTTGAAATAAAATGATATATCTGTCTGGAAACACATAGATGACAGAATGAAAGATAGACAGTGACGCCGAGATCCACGAACGCCTGCGGAACTACCTCGGTGTCGTCTGGAATGGACTGAAGGACACTCCCCCTAATGATGTCCACTGGGTTTGGTTGCGTAATCTGCACAACATAAAAAAGTGCAGGTGTAGCATCAGTACAACCGACCCCATGTACTGAGTAAGTGCCGAGCCTAACATCGGCGAAGTAGTGACGAGGCTAGGACACGACAACAAATTGTACCTGTGCAGTTCAATAGTATAGCAGAAAATAAACAAGAAATACAGTTATGGGGAAGAACAGGCTAGGGATAAAAAGGGGGAAACAATTGCTAAAATAGTAGAATCAAGTACTAACGGGAATGTAGAATTAAAACAGGAAGTAACAACTCGAAACAAGTAAAATAGACAGGAGAAGGCATGGCATGTCCCCTCGTGCATAACCTCCAAATCACGCGGCACAGAATGTCCCCTCGAGCATAAATAATAATGACTCGGCACGGAATGTCCCCTCGTGCATAAATAATAATCACTCGGCACGGAATGTCCCCTCGTGCATAAATAATAATCACTCGGCACGGAATGTCCCCTCGTGCATAATGAATATAAAAGCAAAAATTGATATGAAAGTTTAACAATACGACATTTCAAATGTATAGAAATAATCAACAAAATTCTATTGTCCCGGCTAGGGAATCAGCTATAACCAATCTCGCTCATAAGTATAATATCAACAGTAAAACCCTTAGTCGAACACATAATCAATAACTTTCTACGTCATGAAGTAACCTCAGGGTACCACTTCCAAGGTTCCCAATAATTCACAGCACGGAGAATATAAAAGAACATTAAATAACTCATCAAAATTCGACTCACGGGCAAGCTTGACCACAACATATAGGTACCCGTCACCTCATCTATCTTTGGACATGAAATACACATAGCAAATAAGACTCTATACCTATTCCTTCAAGCTAAGGTTAGGCCAAACACTTAACTCGGCCCCAAGAATGCAAGTCAAGCCTCAATCACAGCCTTTCCTCTTGAATTCGACTCCGAAACGATAATATCTAGACATAATTGACTTAATAACATCAATAATTATTCAATAACTCAATCCCAAAGCCTAATTATACATTTTCCATAATTCTTCCAAAAATGCCAAAATTCATCCCCGGGCCTGCTTGGTCCAAACCCGAGGTTCGGACAAAACCCGACAACCCATTCCCCCACGAGCCCGAATATTGTTTTGAAATCCGACCCCAAAATGAGGTTGAATTTCCAGAATTTCCAAAAGCCCTAACTCTACCCAAAACCCCCAATTTCTACCCTTGATTTCATGTTTTTAGACCTAGAATCTAGTGATTGATGAAGGAAAATGGAAGAAATTAGAGTTAAGAACACTTACCTATGAAGCTATGGTGGAATGGTCTCCTACAAATCGCCCGAGAAGAGTGGAGAAGAATAAAATGGTGAAAGGTATGAAAATCCCTTAATGGGTATTCTGTTTTAAGGCTTTAAAATGACTGGACCAAATAAGCCTTTGCGATCGCGAAGAGAGGGCTGCGATCGCATAGAGGTCTGCTTCTAATGCACCGAGATCGCGAAAAGGGGCCTGCGATCGCACAGCTCAAGGAACCTCTCCCCATGCGATCGCGAACGAGTCTATGCGATCGCACAGGGTACCTAGCCAGCTCCCCACCCGGACCTCCTATACCCCTATGCGATCGCAGACAGTTCTATGCGATCGCATAGAGGAAACTGACCTCCCCCTCACTTGAAGCTATGTGATCGCAGCTAACCCCACGCAATCGCATAGAACAAAGCATCAGACACCAACAACAACCTATTTACACCAGATTTTTTAACCTTTTAGCACCCCGACACCTACTTGTAACTCACCCGAGCCCTCGGGGCTTAAAACCAAATATACCCACGACTTCAAAATCATCCTATGAACTTATTCGAGTAATTAAACCACTAAAATAACATAAAAAAACAATGAATTAAACTCAAAATTCAATAGAATTTCCTAAAACTATCAAATTTTCTATTTTTGATCTAAAACACGTCAAACCAAGTCCGTTTCTTACCAAATTTTACAGATAACTCACATAACACATATTGAATCTGTTCCGGGCTCCGGAACCATAATACGGGCTCAGTAACCCATATCTCACATCAAAGTTCATTTTCAAAAGTCTTTATTATTTTCAGAAAACAATTTTTCTTTAAAAAATTCATTTCTCGAACTTAGGACCTCGGAATTTGATTCCGGGCATACGCCCAGGTCCCATATTTTCCTACGGACCCTCCGGGACTGTCAAATCATGGGTCCTGGTCCGTTTATCAAAAATGTTGACCAAAGTCAACTTTATTCAATTAATTATCATAAATTCAACTGTTTAACACATTTCCACATAAAGGCTTCCCGGCTACGCGCCTGGACTGCGCACGCACATCGAGCTGAGATTAACGGAGCTTTCGGGGCCTCGGAACACAGTTTTCTCTATATTTACACAGGATGATTTTTTGGGTCATCACAATCACCACCTCTAAAACAACCGTTCGTCCTCGAACGGGCATAGAAAGGTACCTGAATCGGGGAAAAGGTGAGGATATCGGCTCCGCATATCGGGCTCGGACTCCCAAGTAGCTGCCTCAACAGGCTGACCTCTCCACTTAACACGAACCGAAGGATAACTCTTCGATCTCAACCGTCGCACCTGCCGGTTTAATATGGCTACCGGCTCCTCCTCATAAGACAAATCCTTGTCCAACTGGACACCACTGAAGTCAAGTACATGAGATGGATCCGCAATATACTTCCGGAGCATAGATACGTGAAATACCGGATGCACGGCTAACAAACTAGGTGGCAAGGCAAGTCTGTAGGCCACCTCTCCTACCTTATCCAGAATCTCAAATGGACCAATGTACCTAGGGCTCAACTTGCCCTTCTTACCGAAGCTCATCACGCCCTACATGGGCGACACTCGAAGAAATACCCGGTCTCCTATCATAAATGCCAAATCTCGAACTCTGCGATCCGCACTCTTCTGCCTGGACTGAGCTGTACGAAGTCTATCCTGAATGATCTTCACCTTGTCCAAGGCATCCTGGACTAACTCAGAACCCAACAATCTAGCCTCTCCCGACTCAAACCATCCGACTGGAGACCGACACCGCCTACCATACAATGCCTCACACGGAGCCATCTGAATGCTCGACTGATAGTTGTTATTGTAGGCAAACTCAGCTAAAGGCAACAACTGGTCCCATGAACCACCAAAGTCGATGACACAAGCTCGCAACATTTCCTTCAAAATCAGAATAGTATGCTCGGACTGTCCGTCCGTCTTAGGATGAAATGCTGTGCTCAAATCAATCTGTGTGCCCAACTCTCGCTGAAATACTCTCCAGAAATGGGAGGTAAACTGAGTACCTCGGTCTGATATAATAGATATGGGTACACCATGCAGTCTAACAATCTCTCTCATATAGATCCTTGCCAACTTCTCTACTGAATACGAAACTGATACTGGAATGAAGTGCGCTGACTTGGTCAGTCTATCCACAATGACCCATACTGCATCAAACATCATCTGAGTCTGTGGGAGTCCAACTACAAAGTCCATGGTGATACGCTCCCACTTCCACTCGGGAAGCTAAATCTGCAGCATCAAACCACCGGGTCTCTGGTGCTCATACTTAACCTGCTGACAGTTCAAGCATCGATCTACATAAGCCACAATATCCCTCTTCATCCTCCGCCACCAATAATGCTGCCGCAATTCTTGGTACATCTTTGTGGCACCCGGATGAATAAAATACCGGGAACTATGGGCCTCATGAAGTATCAACTCACGAATACCATCCACATCAGGTACACAAATACAACCCTGCATCCTCAAAACTCCCTAATCATCAACAGTAACCTGCTTGGCATCTCCGTGCCTGACTCTATCTCTAAGAACACATAAATGGCGATCATCATACTGCCTGGACCGAATACGGTCATACAATGAAGAACAGGCCACGGTATGGGCCAAAACACTGCCAGTCTCAGAAACCTCCAATCTCACAAATCGATTGGCTAAAGCCTGAACATCCAAAGCAAGAGGTCGCTCTCCAACTGATAAATAAGCACGACTACCCATACTGGCTGATTTTCGGCTCAAAGCATCAGCCACCACATTGGCCTTCCCTGGATGATAAAGAATGGTAATATAATAATCCTTCAGCAACTCTAACTATCTCCTCTTCCTCATGTTCAACTCCTTTTGTTTGAACATATACTGTAAGATCTTATGATCTGTGAACACCTCACATGGCACAACATACAAATAATGCCTCCAAATCTTCAATGCATGCACAATCGCTGCTAACTCCAAGTCATGAACTGGATAGATCTTCTCATGAACCTTCAACTGACGAGAAGCATAGGCTATAACCTTGCCATCCTGCATCAACACTGCACCAAGCCCAACCCGTGAAGCATCACAATACACGGTATACAGTCCTGAACCTGTGGGAAAACTAACACTGGTGCCGTGGTCAAGGCTGTCTTGAGCTTCTGAAAGCTCGCCACACACTCATCAGACCACCTGAACTGAGCACTATTCTGAGTCAACCTTGTCATCGGGGCTGCAATGGATGAAAAGCCCTCCACAGACCGGCGATAATAACCTGCTAAGCCCAAGAAACTCCGGATCTCTGTAGCTGAGGTGGGTCTAGGCTAATCTCTGACTGCTGATATCTTCTTGAGATCCACCTGAACACCCTCTGACGATACCACATGGCCTAGAAATGCAACCAAACTCAACCAAAACTCGCACTTGGAGAATTTGGCATATAACTGACAATCCCTCAGAGTCTTGAGGACGACTCTAAGGTGCTGCTGATTCTCCTCTCGACTGCGAGTGTATATCAATATATCATCAATGAAAAAAATAATGAACGAGTCCAAATAAGGCCTGAACACTCGGTTCATCAACTCCATAAAAGCAGCGGGGGCATTTGTCAGCCCAAATGACATCACCAAGAACTCATAATGCCCATACCGAGTACGAAAGGCTGTCTTAGGGACATCAGACGCCCTCATCCTCAGCTGATGGTAACCAAATCTCAAGTCAATCTTGGAAAACACTGAAGCACCCTGAAGCTGGTCGAATAAATCATCAATCCTCGGGAAAGGGTACTTATTCTTAACAGTAACCTTGTTCAACTGCCGGTAGTCAATGCACATCCTCATCGAGCCATCTTTCTTCTTGACAAACAACACTGGGGCACCCTATGGAGAAACACTGGGCCTAATGAAGTCTTTATCCAACAAATCTTGCAACTGATCCTTTAACTCCTTCAACTCTGGTGGGGCCATACAATACGGCGGAGTAGAAATAGGCTGGGTGCCCTGAGCTACCTCAATACAAAAATCAATATCCCTGTCGGGTGGCATACACGGCAAGTCAGCAGGGAATACCTCTGGAAACTCACGAACCACGGGCACAGACTCCAGGGAAGGAACCTCGGTGCTAGAATCACGAACATAGGATAGATAGGCCAAACAACCGTTCTCGACCATGCGCCGAGCCTTCATATAAGAAATAAATCTACCAGAAAACTGACTAGGAGTCCCTCTCCACTCCAAACGAGGTACCCCTGGCAAGGCCAAGGTTACTGTCTTGGCATGACAGTCCAGAATAGCATAATAGGGGGATAACCAATCCATCCCCAATATAACATCAAAGTAAACCATATCAAGAAGCAAAAGATCAACCTGAGTCTCCAAACCACCAATAACTACTAAGCAAGCACGGTAGACTCGATCTACCACTATAGAATCACCCACCGATGTAGACACATGCACAACAGTACTTAAGGAATCACGGGGCATACTCAAATAAGGGCAAAATATGAAGACACATAGGAGAATATAGAACCCGGATCAAATAACACCGAAGCCTCTCGGCTGCAACTGAAACCGTACTTGTAATAACTGTATCAGAAGCCTCAGCATCAGGCCTGGCAGGAAACGCATTGCACCGGGTCTGAGCCCCTCCAACTCGAACATCACTGGGTCGACCTACTGCGGTCGGACCTCTACCTTTAGTGGCATGTCCTCCACCTCTGGCACCACGAACGCCACCCTTAGCTGGCTGAGGGGGTGGGGGTGCACCTGATGCGGGAACCATGGCACGGGAACCCTGATACTAAGACCCACCAGAACCTCGGGGGAAAAACCTGGAGATATGCCCCAAACCACCGCAAGAATAACAAGGCCTCTGCTATTGTGGCTGCTGACTCTGGAACTGGCCCTGTCGACCCTGATAACCACCCTGGAAGCTCTGAAGCGGCGGTACACTGATAGGTGCTGGTGCTGAACTAATAAGAGCTGGCGGTGAACTGTGAGCTACACGAAGTGCCAACTGATAGGGTCTGGGAGGATGTCTTCTGCCGAAAGAATCCATGCCCCTAGATGAGGCTCCACTGAATCGACCGAAGTGACGGGGCCTCTTGTCAACCCCCTGAGCACCACCCTGCGACAAAATCATCTCAATCCTCCTGGCCACATCGGCCGCATCTTGGAATGAAATATCAATACCTGACTCCTTGGCCATCTGAAGCCTGATGGGCTGAGCCAAACCCTCAATAAACCTCCTCACTCTCTCCCGATCATAGGGAAGTATCATATGCGCATGACGAGCTAGAGTGATGAACCTGGTCTCGTACTGAGTGACAGACATAGATCCCTGTTGGAGGCGCTCAAACTGCCTCCAAAGATCCTCCCTCTGAGTAATTGGAAGGAACTTCCCCAAGAATAACTCGGAGAACTGAGCCCAAGTCAATGGTGCAGACCCAGCTGGCCTGGTTAAGCAATAGTCTCTCCACCAAGTCTTGGCAGAACCCGAAAGACGAAAAGTAGCAAAATCAACTCCATTAGACTCTACTATGCCCATGTTCTGAAGAAACTCATGACAGCTGTCCAAATAATCCTGGGGATCCTCTGATGGTGTACCAGTAAATGTAGTAGTGAATAACTTGGTGAATATATCCAATCTCCATAAAGCATCTGTTGACATAGCTGCTCCCTCAACTGCCGGGGCCACAATGCCCGGGTGAGCTACTCCGATCGTCTGAGGTGCCGGAGTCTGGAACTAAGGATCTAGCTGCTCTGGTGTGCGAGTAGTAGGAGTCTGGGTCCCTCCCCCAGCCTGAGAGACAACTGGTGCAGTAGGAAGAAGACCGGCCTGAGCCACACTCTCCATGAGTCCCACTAAGCAGACTAGAGCGTCCTGAAGCACCGGGGTGGAATTGAACCCCTCTGGAACCTGAGCTGGTCCAACTGGAACTGTCTGAGTAGGAACCTCACCGGCAAGGTCTACCTGTGGGTCCTCTATTGGGGATGCTGCTCTAGGCTAAGCCCTGCCCCTGCCTCGGCCTCTGGTACGGCCTCGGCCCCTCGTAGGAGCTGCAACAGGAGAATCGGGCTGCTGATCGGTAGATGAGGAAGCACGCGTTCTCGCCATCTGCGAGAGGATGGAATCGAAACTCAATTAGCATTTAGAATTCAAATCGCACGACAGAAAAGAAGAAAAGTGAAGTTATTACTAACAAGTTTGTCCGTGAGGTGTGAGACCTAAGCAACCTAGTGCTCTGATACCAACTTGTCACGACCCGAAATCCCACCTTCAAGCCGTGATGGCGCCTAACGTTGCACCCGCTAGGCAAGCCAACGTGTTAACTGAATTGATTTATTAACAAGTGAAAATAATAAACACTGATTAGATAATTGAGATAAAGTGCAGAAGCATTTAACAAAATCTAAATAACAATAGCCAATAATGAAGAAATCCTTTTAAGTACAAAAATCCAGAAATGGAGTCACAACCTCACGAACCAGTCTAAGATTTAACTAAAAACAACAGTTTGAAATAAAATGATATATCTGTCTGGAAACACATAGATGACAGAATTAAAGATAGACAGTGACGCCGAGATCCACGAACGCCTGCAGAACTACCTCGGTGTCGTCTGGAATGGACTGAATGACACACCCCCTAACGATGTCCACTGGGTCCGGCTGTGTAATCTGCACAACATAAAGAAGTGCAGGTGTAGCATCATTACAACCGATCCCATGTACTGAGTAAGTGCCGAGCCTAACCTCGACGAAGTAGTGACGAGGCTAGGACATGCCAACATATTGTACCTGTGCAGTTCAATAGTGTAGCAGAAAATAAACAAAAAATACAGTTACGGGGAAGAACAGGCTAGGGATAAAAAGGGGGCAACATTTACTAAAACAGTAGAATTAAGTACTAACAGGAATGTAGAAGTAAAACAGGAAGTAACTACTCGAAACAAGTAAAATAGACAGGACAAGGCATGGCATGTCCCCTCGTCCATAGCCTCAAAATCACGCGGCACCGAATGTCCCCTCGTGCATAAATAATAATGACTCGGCACAGAATGTCCCCTCGTGCATAAATAATAATCACTCGGCACGGAATGTCCCCTCGTGCATAATGAATATAAAAGCAACAATTGATATGAAAGATTAACAATACGACATTTCAAGTGTACATAAATAATCAACAAAATTCTATTGTCCCGGCAAGGGACTCGGCTATAACCAATCTCTCTCAGAAGTATAATATCAACAGTAAAACCCTCAACCGAACACATAATCAATAACTTTCTACGTCATGAAATAACCTCAGGGTACCACTTCCAAGGTTCCCAATAATTCACAGCACAGAGAATATTAAAGAACATTGAATAACTCATCAAAATTCGACTCAGGGACATGCTTGACCACAACGTATAGGTATAGGTACCCGTCACCTCACCTATACGTTGGACATGAAATACACATAGCAAATAAGACTCAATACCTATTCCTTCAAGCTAAGGTTAGGCCAAACACTTACCTTGGCTCCAAGAATGCAAGTCAAGCCTCAATCACGGCCTTTCCTCTTGAATTCGACTTCGTAACGATAATATCTAGACATAATTGACTTAATAACATCAATCATTATTCAATAACTCAATCCTAAAGCCTAATTATACATTTCCCATAATTCTTCCAAAAATGCCAAAACTCGACCCCGGGCCCGCTTGGTCCAAACCCGAGGTTCGGACCAAAACCCGACAACCCCCCACGAGCCCGAATATACAATTTATTTTGAAATCCGACCCCAAAATGTGGTTGAATTCCCAAAATTTCCAAAAGCCCTAACTCTACCCAAAACCCCCAATTTCTACCCTTGATTTCATGTTTTTAGACCTAGAATCTAGTGATTGATGAAGGAAAATGGAAGAAATTAGAGTTAAGAACACTTACCTATGAAGATATGGTAGAATGGTCTCCTAAGAATCGCCCAAGAAGAGTGGAGAAGAAGAAAATGGTGAAAGGTATGAAAATCCCGTAACGGGTATTCTGTTTTAAGGCTTTAAAATGATTGGACGAAATAAGCCTATGCGATCGTGAAGAGAGGGCTGCGATCGCATAGAGGTCTGCTTCTAATGCACCACGATCGCGAACAGGGGCCTGCGATCGCACAGATCAAGGAACCCCTCCCCATGTGATCGCGAACGAGTCTATGAGATCGCACAGGGCACCTAGCCAGCCTTCCGCTCGGACCTTCTATACCCATATGCGATGGCGGACAACTCTATGCGATCGCATAGAGGAAACTGACCTCCCCCTCACTTAAAGCTATGCGATCGCAGCTAACCCCACGCGATCGCATAGAACAAAGCATCAGACACCAGCAATAGACTATTTACACCAGATATTTCAACCTTTTAGCACCCCGACACTTACCCGTAACTCACCCGAGCCCTCGGGGCTCAAAACCAAATATACCCACGACTTCAAAATCATTCTACGAACTTATTCGAGTAATTAAACAACCAAAATAACATCAAAACCAATTAATTAAACTCAAAAATCCATAGAATTTCCTCAAACTTCATAAACTATCAAATATTTCATTTTTGATCCGAAACACGTCAAACCAAGTCCGTTTCTTACCAAATTTTACAGATAACTTATATAACACATATTGAACCTGTTCTGGGCTCCGGAACTATAATACGAGCTCGGTAACCTAGATCTCACATCAAAGTTCATTTTCAAAAGTCTTTATTATTTTCAGAAAACAATTTTTCTTTAAAAAATTCATTTCTCGGACTTGGGACCTCGGAATTCGATTCCGGCAGGTGTCATATTTTCCTACGGACCCTCCGGGACCGTCAAATCATGGGTCCGGGTTCGTTTACCAAAAATATTGACCAAAGTCAACTTTATTCAATTAATTATCATAAATTCAACTATTAAACACATTTCCACATAAAGTATTTCCGGCTACGCGCCAGGACTACGTACGCACATCGAGATGAGATTAACGGAGGCTTTCGGGGCCTCGGAACACAGTTTTAGCTAAATTTACATAGGATGACCTTTTGGGTCATCACATGAACAGAAATAATAAACTTAAGATTAACTAACAATAAGATGTAAACAATTGGATTAAAGGTCTAAGGTTATGGTTTCCCCTGTTGGTGAACTTCCTTCTTGTATACTTCATATAGTTTTGATTTAGTTGTCTCTATCAATCATGAACAGCCCAGCTACCATATATCTCTCTCAAGTAATTATTATAATTTACTAGACGCACTCTTTCAAGTTACGCTAGCTAGATTGCATTACAGTTCAATTTAGATTGCACCCGAGGTATCGTTATCTCTAATCTAACCTCTAAACCCTCGGTTATGACTCTCGCCTATACTCCAGGAGTGGTGTTGTTCAAACAACTACCTAAATAAGCAATCTCTCTCAAGTAGATACATAATAAATAGGCACAGTTAATTGAGGGCCCTTCAATCAACTACAACAAGAACGTAGTTGAACAAATATAGATTAACAACCAATCAAAACTATATTAATATCACAATAAAGTCATCCCCCAACGGGTTCCACCAAAACCTTAGATTAGAAAAGTTTGCTACTCATAATAATGATAAAAACTACAAAAGAATTCATAAGCAAAGGTAAAAGCACAAAAGAAGGAGATATGGATTGATGCCCAATTGCCTCCTTGCCTCTTGCCCTTGATTTTCATGTTCTAAACTCTAAACCCTGATTATTTACTCCTTTGGGCAAATTGAACCTTTTATAGGTTAAGTGGATTGGCCCCGAACTTCCAAAAGTACCCTTTTCGAATTATTTTTCCCGTCTGGACTAGCGCGGGCACGCTAGTCTCTCGCTAATGCCCGCGCTAGTGGGGTTTCTGTCTGCCTTGTCTATTGGACTAGAGCGGGCGTGCTACACTTGTGATAATGCCCGCGCTAATGAGGTTCCATTCTGTCCCAAGCGTCTTCATCCTTCAAGTCATCCATAAATTATCCCATGGGGTTGTTCTTCTTTAATTTCGCACAAATCACCATCCTAAGTCCTCATTAGTGCATTATACTCCTGTGAAACAAAAAAATCACAATTAGAGCCAATTTATCATCATTTAATAATCGTTAAGACAGAAAAAACATCATTAAGTTAGAGCACAAAAATACGTTAAACTATGTAAATTTAGCCTATTATCAGATCCCGTGTGGAGTTGCTGACTCTATCCTATAGGAGACCCACGGTAGATCTGCCGGCGTTCGCAGACCCTGAAGTCCCCTTCTAGTTACTTCAGTTTACTGTTTTTTTTATTCTAAAATAGTTGTAATTTTTCTTCAGCTAGTATTTGTAGTAACTCTTAGAAGTTCGTGCATTGTGACACAAGATTCTGGGTAGATTTGTATGAATATTTGGATTATTATGAAATTCCGCACTTCTTTAATCTGTTATGTTTGAATTATTGCCCTGTAACGAACTGTTTAAAGAGTTAGTGTATTAAATTTTTAATTGTTGGCTTTCCTAGCAACTGAAAGGGTTAGGCGCCATCATGGTCCCGACGGTGGAAAATTCGGATCGTGACAGTAATCCACAAAGGATTCTGCATCATACTATGGTTGACTTCCATAGTAATCTATTTTTTTTGTTGCTAATGACATTGCAGGTATAATCATTATCCCAGAAAATCCAGATTTTCCCATTACTATTTGCAGTCGCATTTGGAAAGCCAAGTTTTCTTCTATAATGGTTCAACTTTGCTTTTTCTACAGAAGGTTCTTGAAGAGAAATAAAGGTAACCTTGTGTCTTTTGATAAAAATTTTAAGTCTTTGGAAAGATCCCTTAGACTTAACACCCCTGATATTCCAAATGATTGTATTAATCATTAAGAAATGGATTAGAAAGTATTTTTGGATCCTCTACCTCTGCCTCTAGTATTAGGTGCAGTAGCAGATTTCTTGGTGTTTTTGTTTGGAATTTTAGCTCCTCTTGGGGACAATCCTTCCTTTTCTATCACATCCTGGACCTGTTGGATGACTACATCATCTAGATCCAGATCTGGTGATGGAGAGAAAGTTTTGACTAATTGATCAGCCATAACATCATCTTCCTTTGAGCTGTCAGATTTCTGTATTTTTTGATCTCCTCCTTTGCTGATTTGGTGTACAAGAGTACTAGCGTTGATGTCTTTCTTGGTCCCTTCAAAATTAATCTCTAATACTTGAGATTGTTTCTGTTGAGCTTCAACCTTAGAGCCTTGGTTCTGTTCTTTTTGTTCTTCCTCCAAAATCTGAAAGGAATTATGGATATTGATTGACGACCCTTTAGGGTCACAAACAATTTGCTGATCATTTGATTCCTGGCATGTAAGAATTTATCAAGTTACACATATGCTCGGTTAGCAGATAGAGGCATTTAAAAAGACTTATTTTAATCAAATTGATTGTCCGGATAAAATCTTGTGGAGCATATTTTGAAT
Organism: Nicotiana paniculata; assembly: GCA_005239505.1. Lineage (NCBI taxonomy): Eukaryota > Viridiplantae > Streptophyta > Magnoliopsida > Solanales > Solanaceae > Nicotiana > Nicotiana paniculata. The sequence continues at coordinate 34,273 of ML328953.1, forward strand.
ATTTTTCTATTCTGATTCTTTCTCATGGTGTGATGTACTCCCTCCGTCTAAAAATGAATGATATAATTTTTCTTAGTCCATTCAAAAAAACTATGTCAATTTTTTTTAAAATTTGAAAATAATTGAATTTTACACTCTACCTTAATAAATTTTTTATAGTTATACAAATATTATGGACGTTTAAGATTACTAGTTTTATGATACCTATGTTGTGCGTGTATACTATCTTGATGATATTAAACATTATTTTGAGTTGTAAAATAAAAATTTAAAATCTTGAAATTGATGAATATTGATTATGCTTCCTTATTAGTTTCAACAAAAACACAGGCATAGCTTTTAAAGATTTAAGAGTTTTCTTTGAAAAAAATTAAAATCTATTTTCAAGTTCATTAATCTAGAAGACACAAACATGATCAGCTAACTGATAGAAGACACTCTATTTTTTTCTTTCGCACGAGCAAAGCAGTTCTATATTAATTAATAAAAATATTATATATGTACTACTTCCGGTAGATTAATTACTATTGCAATTTATTATTATTTCGTTTGGAGAGAACTTGCTTTCTCTATCCATGGTATGGATGCATATAATTACTAAATGACACATGTTCTGTATAGTACTAACAAAATTACAAAATCATAGCTAAGAACATATTGCGAGATTTCTTGACGTAAGATGTGGTATAATTTGTCAATCTAACTTTACTTAGGGGCCAGGGGGACTCAACAGTATGAAGATACTATACTCTAGACATGAGAGTGCAGAAGCAAAATTCTTTGCTATAAAATTAATAAAACAATGTCAATCTACAAATGCTTTGAAGAACCTAGAAATACTTCAGACCTACACATAAGTTTTACATATAATAAATTTTAAGGCGAAATTTACCAGAAAGTTACTCATTTTGCTTAAACGATTCACCTGCTAATAAATTTTAGTTTTCTTGTATGTCCTCTTTTAAATTTGGACTTTTAAAAATAAGCCTGATTTAATTCAAATGTAGTTGTTTATATTTTCTAAGGATATTTTTGATTACTTTGTTTACAGAAAATGCTTTTTTTGTTGCAGGAATCTTTTACTCTCAAAAAGCACATTTGTAAACGGTTTTTGCCCATGATAATTAACCAAGATTTCATTTTACTGTTTCTTTTTTCACATATAAATGGCAAGTGCTTTAATATAACTTATAGTTTGGACTAATTTGTACATTTAAATTTGGATCTCTGAAAAAATTTAGTTCTAATGAAGGATTAGCAAACGAAATGGGAAATATATTTTAAAGGGATGTAGTTTTAAGATTCTACTTCTAATAAGAAATCTACCACCAAACAATTGCTTTTTTAAGTCTAAAACTCGTTGAATCTTAATATTTGCCTGTGGGCTTAGGTCTAAATTTCATCGACTTCTATTTCTAAAAGTCTAAATCCCACTAATGTATTCTAATTTCATTCATGGCACTTTTGAGTATAATTCCATTCAATGTAGACTTTAACTTACAAAAGTTAAATAATTGTATTGTTACTTTTGTTTGGCTTGTAAAATATTGGTAAATTATCTGAAGGTAAACAATTTATATAGGATGTGATTGTGTCCGAAAGAATTGGTAAATATGCATGAAAAGAAGCGGCCATTAAGCATGCATTTTCATATTACTTCAATTAGATCTTCCGCATTATTAAAAATCGTAAAAATAGCACGGACTAGTCAGTTTTCGGACTGGTCATTCAAAAATAGTCAGCGTTTGCAAAGTTATTGAAAAATAATCACTATTTTGCTGTAACACAGAAAGTTCTAGCATAATATACCGGAGGTCGGTGCACCTGTGTATGAACTTCCAGCATATTATGCTGGAACTCAAACACGCGGAAAGTTCCAACATAATATACTGAAGATTGGAGCACCTATGTAAGAACTTTCAGCATAATATGCTAGAACTCCAATATATGTTACTGGAATTCCAACATCTTATGCTGGAGTATTTTTTCGGATTTTGAACAGTATTTTCGTTCAGATTTATCTTTACATGAAAATAGCTAAATTTCGATTACTTTTGAAACTGTGGCTATTTTAAATGACCAATTGTAAATCTGACTATTTTTGAATTTCTCCCTTAAATACCACCTTGTTATTACATAATGTATGAACTTTCATTTTTGCATAGTTAAAACAAGGAAATAACTATATAAATTAAAATCTTAATCGATTTTAAAGTCCTAAATACTAAGATTTTCTATATAATTCAAATAAGAAAAGAATTAATAAGTAAAATTTTAGTTGATTTAGAAATCTTAACTATTAGAAAGTATTTAAATTATAATTTTTTCCAATATGAAATTTAATTTTAAAGGGTAAAAAAAGCGAACGACATTTCGCTAAGGGTCTTTGTGCTTTTAAAATAGTACTAGTTTTAGTATATGTGAAAGGTTGCACGTGTGTATAATTTCTATCAATTAAAAATATATACATTGACATTAAAATAAACACAATATTCGTTTAGTCGATAAAAACAATTTTTCTCATAGCTATAGTATTTAATATCTTATAAATATACATAGATGATCGATGAATTTACTTAAATTAGTTATACATTATTCTATAATTATACATATCTTATAATATGATTTACGAATATGTTTGTCACGACCCCAAATCCTTAGTCGTGATCACGCCTATCGTGGAATCAGGCAAGCCACACATTTCGTTGAATCTAACTTTACTTTCCAGAAAATTTTAAATTTTAAAAGCAAATACTGATAATAATCCATTTGAAGGTTTAAGGCAACATTTAAAGAATAATTCCAAAATCAACCCCGGATCTAGTGTCACTTAGTAACGAGCTACTATAACATCATAATGTAAAAAAAAAGAGAGGAAAATGACAATATAATCTGTAATAATAAAAGTGCGACAGGAAGATAAAGGAGGAGAAGACGAGGTTGTGATCGCCAGCTGCTACCTTGATGACTCCGAAGAAACTCTGACAGCTGCTCAGTATCCACTACCAGGTACCGGTGTACCTGGATCTGCACACAAGGTGCAGAGGGTAACGTGAGTACACCAACTCAGAAGTAACGAACCCAAACTATGGGCTGAGAGGTAGTGACAGACTAAACCTAAGAATTTACGATAAACAACGTACATAATTTAGACATGCTAACAGTTTATCAGAAAATATACAAAATATGCCAAGTATGACGGAGTACTCTACATGCCATCGTATAAATATATGAAACCAGTGTGGAAATGCACATAGTGCTCAAAACCCTCACACAGCAGTCCACTCAGTACCGTATATGGCTCTCAGGCCCAGGGAAGGTCCATCCCAGAATGTACATAAGTATCGGTGACCGTAGTTACTCGGTACTGAGGAAAAAGGCCAATCCAGCCCCACACCGAAGATCCATCTCCCTCGATATACAACACTCGGACAAGATCCATGTTTAGGGATGATCCATCCCTCACATAACATCAACTTCGTACAAGATCCATGCCCAGTGAAGATCCATCCCTCAATATCAATGCGCTCACTGGGGATGTAAAGACTCCGGAGGGGCCCTAGTGGCCCAAGCACTATATCAAGCCAACGAAGGCATGATTTAAGTATCATTGCGGTGTGCAGTCCGATCTCATAACTGTCTCAATAACAGGCTCTCGGCCTCACTCAGTCATTACTCTCCAGTCTCACTCACATGGATCACAAATGCATAAATCAGCCCGAAACAATGATAAATATGTATATAATTAACAATATGAGACTGGGGTATGAAATGATATGCTATAACATGACTGAGTATATGGAATCAAATATATCACAAAATGAGACAGTAATATACGACCACTCGGGTCTCAGCATTTTCGGCGTGAAGCCTAGCATTTATACTTAACATGATTTCTAACAGGTTCACAATTACCACATTAATAGAAGAGCGGATATCGATCAATAATAGCTACTAGACAATGCCATGGGATGAGCCAGACCACAAATACTCGGTGCACGCCCGCATACCCGTCACTTGGCATGTGCATCACCTCAATTATAGTCATAAATCATATAGCTCGAGGTTTCGAACCCTCAGAACCAACACTACTAAAAAAACGCTAATTTTCGACTGATTTTTTTTGTCGGAAATTTCCGACGGAATCCGTTAGAATTTTCAAAAAATATTTCCTATATATTTTTTAAATTTTTCGATCACATTTTCGACTAAATCGGTCGCAAATTTTGGCGAAAAAATTATTTTGACTGGTTTGACTTAATTTCCGACCGATTTGATCGGTAGTTTTTTAAAAAAAAAAATTTAAAATAATAATTTCGATCAAATCGGTCGGAATTCATTTTTAAAAACCCTAAAGCCCCTCCTTAAAAAACAGAAGCCCCATTTTCATTCTCTCATCTCTCCCTCTCGTCCCCATGCTCCTCTTTTCCTTCTCCCCCGTCCCAAGCTCGTATGTTTGCTCTCCCTCTCTCGTTTCCTCCTCCCTTCTCCCTCTCCTTCCTCCTCCATTTTCCTCTTAATTTATTATTTTTTTACTCTGTTTTGCAGCAGCTAGCGTGGTTGGTGGCGACAGCAGCAGCAACAACTCCTCAGTCGCCTTCTCCGACATTTTTTCCATCGAGGTAAGTATTTCGTTGAACCACATTAAGTATTAGAAATCTCATTGTTTGATTGATAAAAGAGATCTCATTATTTCATGAACCACATTAAGCATTCACTGTTCAAATAATATACCCGTCTGGTGAGACTCGTTTTCATAGGTCGATTAGCATATTTTGAACTTTCATCTTTTCAAACCTTTATATCTTTGGTTCTTTCTTGAGCTTCTTTTTGAATGGTTGGTTTATGTACTGTTGTTACCATATACACTAGGTTATTTGAGATTCTTTCTGTTCTACAATATCTGCTAGAATTCTATCTTGTTATTTTCGTTAATTATTGGAATTATTTCATTTGTTTGTATCCCAAATCTGATCAAATTGTGGTGTATGAAATAGTTGATAGACCATGTATCGGGTTGTAGATGCAGATTAAGTAATAATCTTTTCCTCCAGCTAAATGTACAGTTGTTCGAATTCCTCCATAAGCATCAAAGAAAGATTTGATAGCTGATTTTCTTGTTAAAAGAGAAGACATCATTACTTTAGCCGGTTGGAATGAGTTTTTCTTTTTCCCCTCCAGCACTTCCACTAGTGAAAATGTTACACCCAAAGAATAGGGATTAATGTGAGATTTCGGGTGTTAAAAAATATTAATTTAAAAAATAAAATATATTAATTAAAGTGCTTTGACAAAATGATATGTATATATCTAAAACGAACCTTTGAAAGAGGATAACTTTGTAACCAGTTTAAGTAAATAAATTATTTTAAATATCTCATTTATAGATTTCTATTTGTGTCGATGGAATTTGTGCATCGCAGATGGATGTATAATAGAAATCATCCTAATCGTGCGGGGTTGAGGGATGAATTTATTGAAGGGGTCGCTGAATTTATTGCTAAGGCTCAAACACTTGATGATTTTCTTATTGGATGAAGGATTAGGTGTCCTTGTGTGAAATGTAAGTGTGTTAAGTTATTGAAATCAGACGAAGTTAAAGTCCATCTCTATAAGAAAGGGTTTGTAGAAAATTATTACATATGGACTGTTCATGGGGAGAATCATGCTAGTTTAGAAGATGTTAATTTTCATAATTCTTTTGGTGGTGAGGGTAGCCCCATTGCGGATCATAATGTTGAAAATTTTCGATACAATGAAATGATGAGGGATGCTTTTGGGACGTTTCCTGGGGTTCAATCCGAACCAAATGATGAGGCTAAGCGTTTCTATGAACAGTTAGTGGAAGCTAATCGTCCATTTTATGAAGGCTCGGTGCATTCCAAGTTGTCTGTTGCGGTTAGATTGCTAAGTATTAAATCGGATAGTTCTATTTTCCAAGCGGGCATGGATTCTATTATTGGGCCTATGAATGAACTTAATCCGAGTAACATTGACTTACCAAAAGATTTCTACACTGCTAAAAAAATTAGTTTCTAAGTTGGGTCTTTCATCGGAGAGAATTGATTGTTGTGAGAAAGGTTGCATGTTATTCTATAAGGATGACGCATCTCTAGAGAACTGTAAATTTTGTAATCAGCCTCGTTTTAAGGAAGTCACAAATGCCAATACAAAAAAGAAAGTTCCAGTTAATGCGATGCATTACTTACCTCTTATACCTAGGTTAAAGAAGTTGTATGCATCAATGAGCTCTGCTCCTCATATGAGATGGCACCATGAACAAAGAAGGCCACCTGGTATTCTTTGCCATCCGTCAGATGGAGAAGCCTGGAAGCATTTTGATAGGGTGTTCCCCGAGTTTGCTAGTGAACCAAGAAACATTAGGTTGGGATTATGCGCAGATGGATTTACTCCATTTTCTGTCTCTGCTGCACCATATTCATGTTGGCCAGTGTTTGTTACTCCGTATAATATTCCGCCCGATTTGTGTATGACAAGTCCATTTCTATTCCTAAATTGTATTGTCTTAGGTCCACGCAACCCGAAAAGTTTGATTGATTTATACTTGCAACCTTTGATTGATGAGTTACAATTATTATGGCATCAAGGTGTGGAAACATATGATATATCAACCAAACAAAGCTTCAGATTGTATGCTGCTTTGATGTGGACTATAAATGATTTTCTTGCTTATGGGATGTTGTCCGGGTGGTCGACTGCTGGAAAGTTAGCTTACCCTTGTTGTATGGAAGACACTAAAGCATTTACTTTGAAACATGGAGGTAAAAATACATGGTTCTACTGCCACCGTAGATTCTTGCCAACGCATCATGAATTCAGGCGAAATACAAGTGCATTTGTGAAGAACCGAACTGATTTCGAGGAGCCACCGACCTGCTTGTGTTCAAAAGAAATTTGGAACAGAGTAAGGGATTTGTCTAAAGTAACAGAGTCTCCACCATCTAAGATACTAGGTTATGGTGTCACACACAACTGGACTAAACATAGCATATTTTGGGAATTACCTTATTGGAAGAACAAGCTTCTTCGGCATAATCTGGACGTCATGCATATCGAGAAGAATTTTTTTGACAACTTGTTTAACACTACAAGACCAAAGATAACTTGAAGGCCCGGATGGACTTAAAGGAATATTGTAGGCGAAGTGAGTTGTATCTGGCATACTTTAACAACAATATTCAGAAGCCCAAAGCCAGTTACACGTTCACCTTGGATGAGAGAAGAGAGATTTGTAGTTGGGTTAACAATTTAAGGATGCCTGATGGGTACGCATCAAATTTATCCAGGTGTGTTGACATGAAATAAGGGAAGTTGGCGTCAATGAAAAGCCACGATTGTCATATTTTCATGGAAGCGTTGATGCCTATTGCGTTCAATGCATTGCCTGATCGAATATGGAAACCGATTACAGAGATAAGTTGTTTTTTCAAGGATTTGTGTTCTAGCACATTGAGGGTGGAGAACTTAATTTATATGGAGAGTAACATTATCTTAACTTTAAACAAGCTGGAAAAAAATTTTCCTCTTGGTTTTTTTGATGTAATGGAACATCTTCCAATTCACCTTGCACAAGAGACACGACTCGGAGGGCCAGTTCAATGTAGATGGATGTATCCCTTCGAGAGGTAATGAAATTAAAATCATTTACCTTTTGTATTTTCTTTAAAGATTGTTTCGTCTAAAAATAACACTATGCAGGACCATTGGCAAATGTAAACGGACTATATAAAATAGATCAAGAATTGAAGGTTCGATATGCGAGGCATATGTGGCTAAAGAAACATCTTATTTCTGTTCATACTATTTTGAAAGAGATGTGCCATTTTTGAGAAATAGATGAATCGGCATAACGATGGAGGCGAAATCGATCCTTTGGCACCACCTTTTTCCATTTTTAACCAACCAGGTAAAGGAGGTCCAAAAATTAGTCCAAAGCGAAGGTTGTCTGAGATGGAGCTAAAGTCAGCTACAACACATGTATGGTTAAATTGCGCCGAGGTCCAACCTTATTATAGGTAAGTATATATTCTTATATATTACGGACTTTTATATTAAATATACCACTGATTTATCTAATAAATGTTACAATGGCAGTTACTTTGTGGGTACATATGGCAAGATGTTATTTATCCCAAGTTTTCAGAGTGGTTTAAAGAATTTGTAAGTATTACTTATTATTTAATATGATTTTTAATATATGTAAATTAATTATATATGTTTTTAAAATTTTAAATTATATTTAATTATACATATAGGTTCATGATCCAGCTAATGGCATTAAAGACCAATTTTTACGTGATATAGCTTGGGGACCTGACCCTAAAGTAAGAATGATGTCTAAATACTTGATCAATGGGTACAAGTTTCATACAGAAGAATGGTCTAATGGAAAGAAAACCAACATTAGTGACGTGTGGGTGAAAGGTGATGGAGATGTTGATTATTATGGTGTGCTTCAAGAGATTTTGGAACTGGAATATGTTGTAGGTTGGCCGAAGAAAAAGTTGGTACTCTTTCGATGTAAATGGTATGATCCAACACCGAATAGAGGTACAAAGGTGCACGCTCAATACAAAATAGTTGAAATTAAACACACGGGGCAATATAGACTTTATGATCCCTTTATTATTGCACTAAAGGTGAAACAAGTGTATTATGCTCTTTATCCTTTGAGCAAGAATAAGTCTGCATGGCGGGTAATTTTGAAAACAAAGCCCGTGGGTAGAGTGGTAGTCGAAGATGCATTAGATGTGGCGTACCAGAATGACATTTCAAATGTTGAATCAATAGGGGATGATGAATTAACAGATGAATTGCAGCATAATGAAGGGATATATGAAGAATTTGATCCTTCTGTCCTTGCTACAAATGAGGACCAAGATAGAGGTGTGGAACATGAAACAAGTGATGAAGAAGAATTACTAGATGAAAGCGAAACATGCGATAATGAAGACTTAGATGATTACTATGAAGATAGCGATGAGGATTGAGCAGGAGCAGTAATTACTTTATTTAATCTGTTTAATCTGTTAGACGGCGGAGTCTCTGGGACTGAGGTATAATGGTTTAATCATGAACGATGGTTATCTTTATTGTATGGACAATTGTTTATAATTAACATTTAGGCAACCTATTAATGTAAAACTTCTTTACAATGTTAGTGGATAGAAGTTAAGTGGCAATGATATGTAATTTGAGATAAAAACAATGAATTCAGTTGAATCCGTTCTGAACCTGGAGCTACATTGACAAGCATGATTATAGGTCCAACTTCCAAAAAATGTCTGCACAGCTTTCACTGAGGAAAGAAAATAAGAGACTATTGAAACCTCACTTTCTCTGTTTCTTGTACATTTTCAGAAAAACCAAACTGAAAACAAACGAAAAGGATATATTAGAACACTTAGCCAAGCCAACCAATGTGCTACTATTCCAGCAACCTACATTTGTATAGCTACACATAAATGATTCTCAATTATTTCATCTGGTTTAACTGTTAATCAACAACAGAAGGCTTCTCAATTATTCAACATAGATTATGTTAATAAGAGGATAGAACTCTAGCCAGCACACCAAATGAGGTGACCGTCAAATTAATCAATGTAAATACTGAGGATTAAAGTAATCCTGAGTATGTACTCGCCTAATTAAGGATTTAATATACTTAGTTTTTCTTTACACTTGAGTTTACACTTTTGGTATATATTAAGTACTGCTATAACCATAGGGCATTTCATGACACCTTGATCTTCTCTATGTATAATGTGAACGAGACAACTGAAATCACATATAACTCCCTCTATCTAGATCATCATTCTGAAATGATGTCTAATGCAGACAACAGATATGTTTAGAACCTACTTTCTGCAAGAAATGCTTGATGGAAATCAAACAAAATACCACTGCTTTTGTCTTAATGAGATGATGATAATATTGTTAAACATTTGATATGATGATAACTTAATGGTATTTTTTGTTTTGTATTTTATTATTATTATATTATAGATATGGCATCTAAGGGGAAGGAAAAAATGAAATCTAAGAAGAAAAAACTATTTGTTCCAACTTCTTCAACTATGCCAAATATAAGTCATCCTCTTCCTCATCCTCCTAAGTCGACTTTATTTCCATCTACCATGTTCACTATCCCCCCTCCATCTAATAATTCAGTTCAGTATTATTTTATGCCTGCCAAAGACAGTCAACGTAACGCCGTTTTTAACTTTGTACCCACATTTTCTATACCATCATCTTCACCGGGCTTTCATAGTAGTCAACATGGTGGCTTACCAGCTACTGCACCCTCGGTCTTTTATGGTAGTAAGCATACTGGCTCACCAGTTGTTGCACCCCCGAGCTTTTATGGTAGTCAGCATATTGGCTCACCAGCTGATGCACCCCTGAGCTTTCATGGTAGTCAGCATACTGGCACACCAGCTGCTGCATCCCCAAGCTTTCATGGTAGTCAGCATACTGGCACACCAGCTGCTGCACCCCTGAGCTTTCATGGAAGTCAGCATATTGGCACACCAATTGTTGCACCCCCGAGCTTTCATGGTAGTCAGCATACTGGCTCATCAACCGTTGCATCCCCGGCTTTCATGGTAGTCAGCATGATGTTCGTCTTTTGTTGCTCCATCATCTTCCAGTCCATCGTCATCATCCATTCCCAGCATATCTAGGTTGGATATTGGAGTCTCTCGCCCAACTACATCTAGTGTTGCTTCTGCACCATCAAGGAGACGCAGGCAGAATCTTGGAGGGGATATACAATTTAATAGTTATAATCGATTGATAATCGTCCCCTACAAGAATGGGTAAGAAGGTTCTTATACTAATATTTATGTTTTGAATGTACTTTTAGATATGTTAACATCAAAGAAAATTTATTTGCAATTAAAACTTTTGAACTTTTAAGATGTATATTAATTATATATATGTTAACTTTAATGCAGGTTTTTGCCATCCTTTCAGACTACACGTTTGATTACAAATTCTATGAAGCCATTTTATCATGAGCCGTGGACTTCTTGGAAAAAGATACCGTACAGCATCAGAGAGCAAATGTGGAATCAATTTAAGGTAAAAATTAATTATATTTATTTAATAATTATCATCTTCATCTAATGTTAATTTTTTATATTGCAGACACTGTATACATGGCATCCTCAGCATCAAAATGCAATAAATATTATTTTCGAGAAGAAAGTTGGTATAAGGATTAAAGATACTTTGTTTGCTGCTCGGACTGCCGGTGAAATGCCGGACTTGTTAAGAAAAGATGTTTGGGATAAAGTTCTTGAGATGTGGAATACCCCAGAATGGAAGGCAAGGAGTGAACAAGCAAAGGCAAATCGTGCCTCTAATAAAGGTGGCTCGTTGCACACAGGAGGTTTGATTACTTTTGAGGCCCATAGACTAAGAATGGTAATTACTTATAAAAATTTTCTTAGTATTACATATAGATTTTACGTTTGTAATGTCTAACTCATACTTTTTCTTATGAAGGAAAAGCAAAGAGGGTGAGATATGAGTGACGCAGAGGTCTTTGAGGAGTTGCATAAGAAAAAGATGAAGGATGGTACAAGAGGAGACTGGGTGGAGACGTGTGCGTCAGACACACATGTAAAATTCTAACTTCATAATTATTTATGGTTTATTAATATTAGTTTGTTTACATGATAAGCAACAATATAGGATATTGCTAAAATGAGGAGACGAGTTCAAAAGCACGGATACCAAACTAAACTCACCTAGTTATGTACCACAAATAGTCACTTGTTTCTCTGGTAACATTTATTTGTTCCAACAGACCAAAAGATCTAATTGATGAGCTGTCATCCAGTGCAGATATATCTTCATTGTAACTCTCCCAAGATAGCATCTCCGAATTCGTTGGTAGCATTTTCATCTTTGATGTTTGAACTCCACCCTGCACGTAGAATTTGAAAGTAGTTAAGTCCTTGCTATCAAAGTTCTTTTTCAAGTAATGTATAGGAACTCAAAACTATTAGAAGAAGGTAAATCAGCTAAAGAGTATTATTGAATGTACACCCAGTTATGTACCACAATTAGAGTGATTGTTGGATCTGCAGAAACTAAGGCTTTCTCACATATCTTTTAGAGTTATTTTGCAGTATAAATGTTTCATAGCTGAATCTCAAATATTTAAATACTTCGAGTCTCCAAGAACAATTGTGCGGGATGCACATGATTGTGATGACCCAAGAGGTCATTTTATGAATTTAGACTCCGTTATAGACATACTAAGCATAAAAACAAAATTAATTTTTACTACCTCGATTTTTGTGGGCAGTCCGGGCGTGAAACCGGAAATCTTTTATGTGAAAATATAAGAAATAATAATTTTTAGAATTAAAAATTTGGTTTTAGTTGACTTGAGTCAACATTTTGAGTAAACGGGCTCGGATCTGTGTTTCGACGATCCCGAGAGGTCCGCACTAAAATATGGGATCCGAGTGTAGGCCCGGAAATGAATTCTAAGGTTCCAAGACTTAGAAATTAATTTTTGAAAGAAATTGTTTTGTTGAAATATTTATGAAATAAAGAAAAGAATTAATGTTTAAAATCATTGGTATCGGGCCCGTATTTTGGTTCCGGAGCCCGATACAGATATTTTATGATATTTAGGCCTTGCCTGTGAAATTTGGTAAAAAAATGAAGTTCGTTTGACGTGATTCGGACATCCGGTTGAAAAGTTATGAACTATAAGTGTTCTTGAGGAAAAATAATGAGTTTTGAGGTTTAAATCATCGTTTTACATGTTATTTACATGATTGGATCGCACGAGCAAGTTCGTATGATGCTTTTAGACTTGCGTGCATGTTTGATTTAGAGCCCCGAGGGCTCGGGTGAGTTTCAAATAGGTTTGGGTTGTGTTGCGCTCGTTCTTTCTTATGCTTCGACGTCGTTTCTTCAAGCATAAATAATATTATATTGAACAAATGAGATCCGATTTCTGTTTTGAATGAAGTATTAGATCCGTATCGTAATTACATACCCGTATAAAAAAGAATCATCGAATTTGGACATCGTATGAGGGTTTTATGGGCATTTTACTAAGGTTGCCAGATTTTTCAGGTTAATTACGAAATTGACCCTGGCGGCGTATTAAAAGTCTACACTTATTGCAAATATTAAAACCTACATATCTCCTTCATTATAAGGCAAAATTGAGTGATTCAAAAGCTTAACTTAATTATAATTTCACAAGTAATCCATTGGACACAAAAAATCGCGTTTAGGGATCGTTTGGCATGAGAAACAAGGCAAAATAGCTGGCAGAAAAATAAATAGAAAACGGGTAGACTTCTTCTTCTTCAAATTTTCGAACCTTACAGCCCTAGGAATGAATTTCTCCACCAAATATCATACCCAAGTCATAGGTAATCAATTATAAACTTTACTCCTTCAATTACCCATTGTTTTTCATCACTTTTGAATCAAAAACTAAGAATTTTCATGGTAAAAATTGAGGGTTTGGGTAGAATTAGAGAATTTTATAAAAATCGAATCTTTACCTCGAATTGAGGTCGGATTTAGAAATTAACTATATATTTGGGTTCGTGAGTGAATGGGTAAACGTAATTTGGTCCGAACCCCGAGTTTAGACTAAGCGGGCCCGGGGTCGGGTTTTCACTTTTTTTTTAGAAAACTTAGGAAAAATTATATTTTTCAATAAATTTAGTTCCTTTAGCATTAGTTAATGATATTAAATTAATTGTGATTAGATTCGAGCAAGTTTGAGGTGAATACAAAAGGAAAAGCAATAATTGAGCAGTAAGTGGCCTGCGTAATTGAGATAAGTGTTTGGTCTAACTTTGGCTTGAGGGAATAGGATTCCACTCTTGTTTGTTATGATAAATGCATGGGCGTGCTGTATAGGTGCGGTGACGAGTATCTATGCACCACCCAAATTGTTGTTATACATGATCCCCTTTCCCGTTCCCCACTTATTCGATCATTGTTTTAACTGTTACATGTTCATTATTGTTTCTATGACTAATTGGCCTTGTTGAATTGTTATGACTATTTGGCAAGAGTATTCGTTGCTTGAGCTGGTTTCCTTATGATATAAACATGGTTGAGAGGTTGGCATTGTTTTTATGAAATAAATGAATATATTTTGATATTCCTGTTGGTTTCATGGTTGAGAGATTAATGATGAAGTCATGAGAAAAAAAATGCAGTTTATTATTTATAATTGTTGAGGTTCGCGTGGTTATTAAGTTTCATGGAATTATTTCCAATTGTTGTTGCAAGTGTGTTAAAAATGTTGATTGTTCTCTTGAGTTTATTATAGTATATAAATACTGAGCTGGATTGACAGCGTTACGGTGTTTACTTATATTCTGGTTGGTTTTATTGTGTAATGATATTGGTTAAAGCTTACGAGCTATATGATCTTCTGTTTGAAATTCTGAAAATAACAGTTTTGTGAAAGGCTTGGCCTGAAATGTGAAATTCTTTATGAATAAATTGATATGATATGTCTTGTGGGAGCGAGTTGCATGCCGCAACAAGGAGTGATAAGGGAGGACAGGTGGGATCGGTTGCACGCCGCAACAGGAGTAATAAGGGTGATATATTTAGGGAGGTGGAATAAGGGAGTAAACAGACTCGGATCTGTTTGAACTCCACCCTGCACGTAGAATTTGGAAGCAGTTAAGTCCTTGCTATCAGAGTTCTTTTGCAAGTAATGTATAGGAACTCAAAACTATTAGAAGAAGGTAAATCAGCTAAAGAGTATTATTGAATGTACACCCAGTTATGTACCACAATTAGAGTGATTGTTGGATCTGCAGAAACTAAGGCTTTCTCACATATCTTTTAGAGTTGTTTTGCAATATAAATGTTTCATAGCTGAATATCAAATGTTTAAATACTTCGAGTCTCCAAGAACAATTGTGCGGGATGCATAGGATTGTGATGACTCAAGAGGTCATTTTATGAATTTAGACTCCGTTATAGACATACTAAGCATAAAAACAAAATTAATTTTTACTACCTCGATTTTTTTGCGCAGTCCGGGCGTGAAATCGGAAATCTTTTATGTGAAAATATAAGAAATAATAATTTTTAGAATTAAAAATTTGGTTTTAGTTGACTTGAGTCAACGTTTTAATTAAACGGACTCGGATCTGTGTTTCGACGATCCCGAGAGGTCCGCAGTAAAATATGGGATCCCGGTGTAGGCCCGAAAATAAATTCTAAGGTCCCAAGCCTTAGAAATCAATTTTTGAAAGAAATTGTTTTGTTGAAATATTTATGAAATAAAGAAAAGAATTAATATTTAAAATCATTGGTATTGGGCCCGTATTTTGGTTCCGGAGCCCGGTACAGATTTGTTATGATATTTAGGCCTTGCCTGTGAAATTTGGTAAAAAATGGAGTTCGTTTGACGTGATTTGGACATCCGATTGAAAAGCTATGAACTATAAGTGTTCTTGAGGAAAATAATGAGTTTTGAGGTTTAATTCATTGTTTTACATGTTATTTTCATGATTTGATCGCACGATCAAGTCCGTATGATGCTTTTAGACTTGCGTGCATGTTTGATTTAGAGCTCCGAGGGCTCGGGTGAGTTTCAAATAGGTTTGGGTTGTGTTGCGCTCGTTCTTTCTTATGATTCGACGTCGTTTCTTCAAACATAAATGATATCATATTGAACAAATGAGATCCGATTTCTAATTTAAATGAAGTATAAGATCCGTATCGTAATTACAGACCTGTAGCAAAAAGAATCATCGAATTTGGACATCGTATGAGGATTTTATTGGCATTTTACTAAGGTTGCCAGATTTTTCAAGTTAATTACGAAATTGCCCCTGACGGCGTATTAAAAGTCTGCACTAATTGCAAATATTAAAACCTACATATCTCCTTCATTATAAGGACAGATTGAGTGATTCAAAAGCCTAACTTGACTAGAATTTCACAGTAAAAATTGCGCGGTTCACCCTATTTGGTCGCCCCCATTTAACCTATACCTGCTTTTTAAAAAACTTTTCACTTGTACCCACTATTTAAATAACTTCAGCTCCCTTTCCGTCGCTGAGCTGAAGTTCACCAGTTAAGCTGAATTTCGACTGTTATAAAGACAAAACTTCAGCATACGGGGCTGAAGTTCCCCAATTACAAAACAAAACTTCAGCTCTAGAGCTGAAGTTTTGTCTCTGTAAACTGGGGAACTTCAGCCATGTATGCTGAAGTTTTTGTCTTTATAACTGGGGAACTTCAGCCCCGTATGCTGAAGTTCCCCAGTTACAAAGACAAAACTTCAGCTCTATAGCTGAAGTTCCTCAGTGTCGTATGCTGAAGTTTTTGTCTTTATAACTGGGGAACTTCAGCCCCGTATGCTGAAGTTCCCCAGTTACAAAGACAAAACTTCAGCTCTATAGCTGAAGTTCCTCAGTGTCGTATGCTGAAGTTTTTGTCTTTATAACTGGGGAACTTCAGCCCCGTATGCTCAAGTTGTTGTTTTTATAACTTGGGAACTTCAGCTACTTCAAGCCCGTCTACTAGAATGCTGAAGTTTTGCGTGATTGCCTTTGCTACTTCAGCCCCGCATGCTGAAGTTATGCGTAAAAGCGGGTACAGATACAATTTTATTTACAAAGCGGGTATAAGTTAAAACGTGGCACAAAAAGTGGGTACGGATGCAAAAGTCCCAATTTCACAAGGAATCCATTGGACACAAAAAAATCGCGTTTAGGGATCGTTTGGCATGAGAAACGAGGCAGAATAGCTGGCAGAAAAATAAATAGAAAACGGGTAGACTTCTTCTTCTTCAAATTTTCGAACCTTACAGCCCTAGGAACGAATTTCTCCACCAAATATCATCCCCAAGTCATAGGTAACCAATTCTAAACTTTACTCCTTAAATTACCCATTGTTTTTCATCACTTTTGAATCAAAAACTAAGATTTTCATGGTAAATTGAGGGTTTGGGTAGAATTAGGGAATTTTATAAAAATCGAATCGTTACCTCGAATTGAGGTCGGATTTCAAAATTAATTGTATATTTGGGTTCGTGGGTGATGGGTAAACGTAATTTGGTCCAAACCCCGAGTTTAGACCAAGCGGGCCCGGGGTCGGGTTTTCACTTTTTTTGAGAAAACTTAGGAAAAATTATATTTTTCAATAAAGTTAGTTCATTTAGCATTAGTTAATGATATTAAGTTAATAGTGATTAGATTCGAGCAAGTTTGAGGTGAATTCAAAAGGAAAAGCAATATTTGAGCAGTGAGTGGCCTGCGAAATTAAGGTAAGTGTTTGGTCTAACTTTGGCTTGAGGGAATAGGACTCCCCGCTTGTTTGTTATGTGAAATGCATGGGCGTGCGGTATAGGTGTGGTGACGAGTATCTATGCACCACCCAAATTATTGTTATACATGATCCCCTTTCCCGTTCCCCACTTATTCGATCATTGTTTTAACTGTTACATGTTCATTATTGTTTTTATGACTAATTGGCCTTGTTGAATTGTTGTGACTATTTGGCAAGAGTATTGGTTGCTTGAGCTGGTTTCCTTATGATATAAACATGGTTGAGAGGTTGGCATTGTTTTTATGAAATAAATGAATATATTTTGATATTCCTGTTGGTTTCATGGTTGAGAGATTAATGATGAAGTCATGAGAAAAAAAATGCAGTTTATTATTTATAATTGTTGAGGTTCGCGTGGTTATTAGGTTTCATAGAATTATTTCCAATTGTTGTTGCAAGTGTGTTAAAAATGTTGATTGTTCTCTTGAGTTTATTATAGTTTATAAATACTGAGCTGGATTGACAGTGTTACGGTGTTTACTTATATTCTGGTTGGTTTTATTATTAAATGATATTGGTTAAAGCTTACGAGTTATATGATCTTCTGTTTGAAATTGTGGAAATAACAATATTGTGAAAGGCTTGGCCTGAAATGTGAAACTCTTTATGAATAAATTGATATGATATGTCTGGTGGGAGCGGGTTGCACGCCGCAACAAGGAGTGATAAGGGAGGACAGGTGGGATCGGGTTGCACGCCACAACAGGAGTAATAAGGGTGATATATTTAGGGAGGACAGGTGGGAGCGGGTTGCACGCCGCAACAAGGAGCGATAAGGGAGGACATTTATATTTTTACTAATTTTCAAAGAAAATAAAGATTTGAAGAGCTGAATGATTATTTTACTGTTTTGTTCTTTTAGAAAAATAAAGATTTGAAACTTTCTATTTTATAATACTATTTCCATATCTTGGCACTATTTTTATTCGAAAATAAAATTTGAAAACTTGGAAATTTTAAGAAATTGTTATAGCTGAGGCCTGAAAGAGGCGATTGTGTTATTTTATTGTCGTTGCAGTATTTATTTACACATTTACATTATTATAGTTCGAATCGTTAATTCATGTGATTATATTATTGGTGGAATGATTGTTTGATGTGAATATCTGGTTTTTTTTTCTTTTCATTCCATTGTCTACTCTTGTGGAGAAAATTATTGAAACATTAACTACTCAATTATGTGTTGATGGATTATTAACCATCAGATGTAGGAGCCAATGCTAAAGCTAAAACTGTATGTATTACCCAGATTAAAATTAGATTTGTTGCGTCTCCAGTGTATGTGCTCAATACTTTTACTGACGAGGAAACCAACTATTTTATGGAATTGTTGGTAGCTAAAATTGGCACCTAAGTTTGTTTAAGATTTCCTTCTTGCTTTATATTTATTGTCTCAGTTATATATTTTTTTCTTGTTCGTGTAGAATTATTTATTTGTGTTATCCTATACATATTAATGTCACAGGTTATTGTTAAAAGCCCCGCCTTGGCCTCTTCACTACTTCGACGAGGTTAGGCTCGACACTTACTCAGTACATGGAGTCGGTTGTACTGATACTACACTCTGTGCTCTTTTGCACAGATCCAGGTACTAGTCAGCAGTAGAGGATTCCAGGATGACCACCCGATTTGTTTGGAGACACGAGGTACATCTGTCGGCGTTCGCAGATTCCGAGAGTCTTCTCCCATTATTATTTACACTATTTTATTATATTCAGAACAGTTACACTATTTCTTTCGGCCATTATTTGTAGTATTCTTTAGTAGTTCGTGGATATGAAAAATCGCTTTGTTTGACATTTAAATATTTATCAATGGCTATGTTTTATTATTAATATTTTTCTTTCGTATCTTTCTCTCTACATCATTAATATTTCTTATCTTGATGAACCAACGACTGTGACATGTAATGAGACAACGCAACAGAAGGACAGTGACTCGGAAGAAATAGAAGAAGGAGATGTGATACCTGATGAAATTGTCAGAGAATTTGAGAATTTCGAGAACAAGCCTAAGTCCAACCTGGACGAAAACGAGTCAATTTGGGAGGTTCTGAAACCATCAAATAAACTCGCATAAGAATCCACTTGTCACCGTCAGAGAAGGAAGAATACACTCGTTTCCTGAAAGAGTATGAGGATATCTTTTCATGGCCATAAGATGATATGACAGGATTGAGCACATCCATAGTAGCTCACAAGTTACCTACAAATCCAATGTGTCCACCAGTGAAGCAGAAGCTCAGAAATTTCAAACCAGACATGAGCCTGAAAATAAAAGAGGAAGTCACCAAGCAGATAAAAAACAAAGTCCTCAGGGTAGTTGAGTACCCAACCTGGTTAGCCAACATTGTACCGGTTCCAAAGAAAGATGGAAAAGTCAGGGTGTGTGTCGACTATTGGAATCTAAACAGAGCAAGTCCCAAGGATGATTTCCCACTACCAAATATACACATTCTGATCGACAATTGCGCCAAGCATGAACTCCAATGCTTTGTGGATTGCTTTGCGGGTTATCATCATATTTGGATGGACGAAGAAGATGCAGAGAAAACAACTTTCATTACACCATGGGGGGTGCATTGCTATAAAATGATGTCATTCGGTCTGAAGAATGCTGGGGCCACCTACATGATGGCCATGACAACTATCTTCCATGATGTGATACATAAGGAAATAGAGGTGTATGTTGACGACGTCATCATCAATTCCAAGAAGGCCATAGATCACGTAGCATATTTGAGGAAGTTCTTTGACCGGCTACGGAAGTACAATCTAAAGCTAAATCCTGCAAAATATGCATTCGGGGTTCCTGCCGGAAAATTGTTGGGATTCATTGTCAGTCGCCGAGGAATAAAGTTGGATCTGTCAAAGGTTAAATCCATCCAGGAACTACCACCACCAAAGAACAAAAAGGACGTGATGAGTTTCTTGGGATGCCTCAATTACATTAGCCGTTTCATAGCACAATCCATAGTGATATCTGAGCCGATTTTCAAAATGTTGAAGAAGGATGCCGCAACTAGTTGGACCGAGGATTGTCAAAAGGCTTTTGACAAAATCAAAGAACAACTGTTTACACCACCAGTCTTAGTCCCGCCAGAACTTGGTAGACCACTACGACTCTACCTTGCAGTGTCAGATGGAGCTTTTGGTTGTGTTTTGGGACAACATGACGAGACGGGAAGAAAGGAGCAAGCCATATATTACTTGAGTAAGAAGTTCACACCATATGAAGCACAATAATTTCTGCTATAACGCACTTGCTGCACTCTAAACTGGATAGCTCAGAAGCTAAGGCACTACTTCTGCGCCTATACTACATATCTCATATCAAGGATGGATCCCCTGAAGTACATCTTTCAAAAACCCATGCCTACTGGGAAGCTGGCTAAGTGGAAAATATTGCTGAGTGAGTTCGAAATCATCTATGTAACTCAGAAGGCAGTCAAAGGACAAGCCTTGGCAGACCATCTTGCCGAAAATCCTATAGGGAGAGAATACGAGCCCCTAAAAACATATTTTACCGACGAAGAGCTATCATTCGTAGGAGAGGACATTGCTGAAGCCTACGACAACTGGAGAATATTTTTCGACGGAGCTGCAAATTTCAAAGGAGTCGGTATCGGAGCCGTCTTGGTATCAGAAACCGGTCAGAATTATCCGGTGTCTACAAAACTCATGTTCCCCTGCACCAACAATATGGAGGAATACAAAGCCTGCATATTAGGGATAAACCTGGCTGTTGACATGAATATTCAGGAACTGCTGGTGATTGGTGATTCAGACCTGCCGGTACATCAGGTACAAGGAGAATGGGCTACCAAGAATACCAAAATAATACCGTATGTACATCATGTACAAGAGATGAAGAAGAGGTTCACGAAGATAGAATTCCGGCATGTCCCCAGAATTCAGAATGAATTTACAGACGCATTGGCCACCTCGTCTTCGATGATACAACATGCAGACAAGAATTTCATCGATCCCATTCTGGTGAGAATCCATAATCAGCCAGCATACTGTGCTCATGTTGAAGAAGAAACAGATGGAAATCCCTGGTGCCACGACATCAAAAAATATTTGGCAAAAGGAGAATACCCGGAGCATGGAAACCATACTCAGAAACGCACACTTCAGAGGTTGTCCAATCACTTCTTCCAAAGTGGAGGAATCTTGTATAGAAGAATTCCTGATCTAGGACTGTTACGGTGTGTTGACGCCAAGGAGGCTTCCAAATTGCTCGAGGAGATACATGTCGGAACCTGTAGCCCACATATGAACAATTTTGTCTTGGCCAAGAAGATACTCAGGGCCGGATACTTTTGGATGACTATGGAAATAGACTGCATTCGGTATGTCCAAAAATGACACCAATTCCAGATACATGCAGACATGATACGGGTGACACTAAATGAACTCAATGCCAAAAGTGCACCTTGGCCTTTTGCTGCTTGGGGAATGGATGTCATTGGTCCAATGGAACCCACTGCTTCGAACGGGCACATGTTCATTTTAGTGGCCATTGATTACCTCAGTAAATGGGTTGAAGGTGCATCATACAAAGTTGTGACCAAGAAAGTCGTCGCAGATTTTGTCAGAGATCGGATTGTTTGTCGATTTGGGGTTCCATAGTTCATAATCACTGACAATGCCGCCAATCTTAACAGTGATCTGATGAAATCCATGTGTGAAACTTTCAAAATCAAGCACAAGAATTCCACATCATACAGGCCTCAAATGAACGGAGCCGTAGAGGCTGCCAACAAGAACATGAAGAAGATATTAAGGAAAATGGTAGAGAATCACAAGCAATGGCACGAGAAATTACCATTTGACTTACTGGGATACCGTGCCACAGTCCGTAAATCAACTGGGGCAACTCCCTTTTTGTTGGTTTATGGTACCGAAGCCATCATTCCTGCCGAGGTAGAAATTTCTTCTTTGAGGATCATACAAGAAGAAGAACTCAACTCCGCGGAATGGATAAAGAGCCTCTATGAGCAACTAGCCCTCATAGATGGAAAAAGGATGAATGAAGTATGTCACGGTCAGCTTTATCAAAATAGAATGTCCAGAGCTTTCAACAGAAGGGTTAAATCAAGACAATTCACACCAGGGCAGTTGGTGCTGAAATGGATCTTTCCACATCAAGATGGAGCCAAAGTAAAAATTTTACTCAAATGGAAAGGTCCTTACATTGTTCACAGAGTATTAACAAGAGGCTCACTCATACTCGCAGAAATGGATGGAGAAATCTGGCCAAAGCCTATCAATTCAGATGCAGTCAAAAGATACTCCGTGTAAACTATCTCTGTTTCTTTGTATGATGTAATTGAACTATGCTTGATCTGATTCCCATTTAGGAGGGGATACGTAGGCAGCCCTGTGGGTTCGGTCACCATTCAAAAAAAATTTCATTTCCCCATAATCAGAAACTGGGGAAGAATTTTGAGGAGGACCCTCAAAATTCTGAAGTAAGTTCAGCCAACAACAGCATACAGAATAGCCAGAATTCTATGGCAAAGGAGGTTGCAATGTCTCTAATAATGTCATAGTTACTGGTTCATTTAACTGATTTCTAAATTTCATATTACTATGCCTTTGAAAACTATAAACGCATGCTTTTGAAAAGAAACTTTACTTTTTAGCCAAATTCTACCCATGATGACTTGAACAAGATCCTCGGGCGGAGTGGAGCAGATCAAGCAGACAAAGACACGAACCAACCTCCCCCACAAAAATCACGAATTTTCTTTGGGTGCAGGAAAAACGTCATCATCATATGCATCGTCTCAACAACACAACTGCTATACACAAAAACGTTGCCAGCTAAGAATACTTCACTTTTACTCTTACACTTGCATAAGGCTAAGCATTTCCTTCTCTTTTCATGAGACTAAGCCCTGTCTTAATTCTTGCATGAGGCTAAGCCTTGCTTCCCCACTTGCATAAGGCTAAGCATCGCCTTCTCTTTGCATGAGACTAAATCCTATCTCAATTATTTCATAAGGCTAAGACCTACCTCCCAATTTTCACAAGGCTAAGCATTGCCTTCTCTTTGCATGAGACTAAGCCATGTCTCAATTCTTGCACGAGTCTAAGACCTGCCTCTCCATTTGCACAAGACTAAGCATTGACTTATCTTTGCATGAGACAAACCCCTGCCTCAATTCTTGCACGAGGCTAAGCCCTGCCTTACCATTTGAATAAGGCTAAGCATTGCCTTCTCTTTGCATGAGACTAAGCCCTGTCTCAATCCTTGCATGAGTCTAAGCCCTACCTCCCCATCTGCATAAGGCTAAGCATTGCCTTCCCCTTGCATGAGACTAAGCTCTATCTCAAGTCCTGCATAAGGCTGAGCATTGCCTTAACCTAGCATGGGACTAAGCACTGTCCCGAATCTTGCACAAGACTAAGCACTGTCTCTCTTTGCATAAACACAGATATTGCTCTATCCTAAGCCTTGCATTAATCTCTCGGACTAAGCTCTGCCCTGAACTTTACGCAAGACTAAACTCTGTCTTGTTGCCTCTAGCATCATGTCTCTACACTTCATGAGCTGAAATATAGCCAACTTATTCGAAGGCATCATAGTCTGAAGGCATCATCCTCATAGCCGGAATACATCATGCCATGGTCTGAGGATCTCTCAAACTTGCACATCATTATTCAAAGGCATCATGGTTCGGAGGCACCATCTTCATGGCCCGAGAACATCATTTCATGGCCTGCGAATCCCTTACTGCATAATTCATGGCCCGGGACATCATGGTCTAACGACGTCATCCTCACCGTCCAAAGATAGTTTTCATGGTCCAAAGGGAATTTTCATCATGTCTATGTTTATGCAGTAATTTATATATACATGCTCGCAATGCATTTTTGTAAATTTGCAGGTGGTCCGGAAAGTAACCATTATTCCAACAGGAGCAATATCGCTCCAGTTACCATCCACATCGTTAAAATTATTTCAAACATAACCGTTCAACATCCGTTACCAAGCCTCATTCACTCATAACCATTTCAAACCCCAATTAACCCGACTTGGAGCATTTTGTCCGTTCTTGCAATGACTCCATTGGTTTAACCCATCATTGGATCAAGAACTACACATGGTCTGATTCCTGTAAAATCAGGGATATGTAGGCAGCTCAAAAGCCGGAGTGCGGCCTATATCTTTCAAATCACCCTATTCTATCAATTGGACATCATTTCTTTACCCGGCAACTCTTTCATCCTTCCCGGGTAAAGAGGGGAAGCTGTTGATATCCACTTTTTCCTCATATTTCTCAAAAATGCATATATACCTTCAAAATAGTGCATGAGCATCAAAAATTATTTTTCCATAATTTTCTATAATATTTAAAATCTTTTAATCAATTTATTCCTGCGTTTTATTACATAAATAATTATTAATTGCATCTCAAATATATTTTATCGTGATTTAACATTTAATTTTCATCATCTATATCCATATTAAGCTTTGGATATTTTTATATATTTATTATAATTGTATTTTGCATCCTTAGGCTAAAATAAATATTTTGCAATAATAGCCCACATATATTCATAATTACATTATTTGTACAAGAAAATGACTTTTTAAAATTTTATATTTTTAAGCAATTATTTTAAATCATTTTCATGCACGATTGATATTTTTTTTATTTATTAATTAATTTTATAAATTATTTACTGATTTAATTAGGTATTTAAAATCTAGCCCTTTTCTTAATTAATGTCGGACCTATACACTACCCATTACCCCATCCCAATACACCAGCTCAATACCCTAATACTCAAATAACCATTAACCCAAACCCTGTACCCGTCCAAATTACCCGACCCAACATCTTTATAACAGGACCATTGATCTCCCAAAATCATCGGTCCACAATCACCCCATCCCTTTAAACTAACCGACCCGTCTAAATTCTAATCACTTCCACCCACCTGCTGTCTCTATTCACTCTCTCATCTTCCTCCCCCCTTGTTACCTCGAAAATGGTATTAACAATTATGTTTGATTTGTGGTTCTAAAGATATGTGATTTATCTCAATACTAGTAAATAATCAAGAAATAATAAGCGTAAGTAAGGAGTAATGATAACCCTTCCAATGTTTGTCAAAGGACTGGGGGCCTCGAGTTCGATGGTCTCAAGGGTCTCGAGGTCGGCCGATAGCAGTGAATTAAAATTAATAAATGAAGAACAATAAATGAAGAACAAAAAAGTTGAGAAAGAATGTTAAGCACGTTAAACGATAAAGCTAAGTGGAATGTTCTATTTGCAGTGAAAAGTTGTTCTTTACAAATGACTGGGGTCCCCTTTATATAAGAGGGTAAAATTCTAATATGGTACATTTCTAATTATGACAAAGAATACTATCGGTACAGCTGTATAACGGTTTAGTACAAAATTATACTATTTCTTACAAATCCTATCCGCCCTAATCACGTGTCCTTGGGAATTTCCCACTTTTCGTTGACTCTCATCGATTTGGCGCTGCCTCGAGGTAGGTTGTAATGGGTCCTCGATGTACTTTCTCAAAGTGTATGTTCCAGGATCGATTTGAACTTTACTTCAAATTCTTCGAGCTCGGGTTCGGCGCATCAGAGACCTCGAAATCGGACTCCTCCAATATTGGCCGTATACAAATAATCTCTGCCGGTTCTCTTCCCCAAAAGTTATAATTGGTCATCAGGGATGGTCGGCCATCAATGTAAATGAACAGTCACCGTTTATCTCTTATATATACTGATCACGCTCAACTATGTCTTGTAGAAGACTAAGCGGGCGTTGCAAATATAATTCGGGGTATTATGCCCAGAGTCGATCCCACAGGGAATTTACGTATCAATGAAGTCTATAAAATACTAAACTGTTGCTTAATCAAGTTTCTCAAGACTTTTGAATATCAATTTGGTGATGTTTAACTAATTCTACTACCAATAATAATAAACTAGCAATTAACTACAATATAATGTAAACAATGATGAATAAGGTCTAAGGTTATGGTTTCCCCCGTTGGTGAATTCTTCCTTGGATATTTCTTATCGTTCAATTGGCTATCTCTGTCAATCATGAACTCTCTCACTATCATAAATCTCTCTCAAGTAATTATGATAATTTACTAGACGCACTCTCTCGAGTTACGCTAGCTATATCGCAATGCAGTTCACTTTAGATTGCACCTGAGGTATCGTTATCTCTAATCTAACCTCTAAACCCTCGGTTATGACTTTCGTCTATACTCTAGGAGTGGTGTTGTTCAANATACTAGATATAGAAATCAATGTTTGTCACTTCTATGGTTTTTTCTTGTTGAATCCTTCGAAATCCTTTCGAATCTCCTCCGTCTCTCTTCGAATCCTCTAAGTTATGTTGTTTGGTGTCTATTTATATGTTTAGGGCGAACCCTAACCATGTGGGATACTTCTATTTCAGCCGGAAACACTTAAACTCGTCAAAACTCGAATTTGGCCGAACCTGGGAACCCCGGGCGTTTGGGCTCTAACGCACCCCTAAGGCCAGGGCAGGCCTGGCGTTTGGGCCCTAACGCCAGGTAGGGTCAGGCTTTAGGGGCAAATGCCCGGCTATCGCTCGGGTGTCTCCTTTTGCGTATTTTCGACGTATTTGCATCCCTTTAGCTCCGTTTTACTCTCCAATTCACCTACACATGAAATAAACTCCATTAAGCACATAAAAAGTGTATTTGTTTTTTATCATTAACGCACCTCAAATGTAAGGTATATTACATATTAAACTATGCATTTTAGTCTCGCATCAAGACCCCACACTTAAACCTTTGCTCGTCCTCGAGCAATCAAACTACACTCATGTACACAACTTATTAAGAAAATCTCTTAACACGTTATACCAAGAATATTTAAAACATTTCAAGCACAAAGGTGTGACATCCTCGCCTCAATAATCAACTCACAAATACCATGCTTTATTCACAATTCACCAACTACTCTAACTTAGAGGTCAACAACATTACCTCTCCGTCATGAATCACGTGCCCTCACCAAATCAAAGAGCTAGTTCCTCACACAATAAAATTTAAGAACACTTAGGAACTCAAAATCAAAAGAATTCACTCGCTCTCAGAATTAAAAATTTCATATGCCACACCAGACGTACCATAGGCTTGCCCGTAGTGTAATACTCTACTAATCGAGCTCATTCAGTCTAGGATCAATTAGGACTTTAATTTGGTTGTAATGTAGGCTGCGGGACGGGTAGGATACATTTGGATATAAAGGTGACTAAACCTCCCTAAGCATTTTAATACATAAACTTTACGTTCAACCTCAGACTTATATTAAACCAACTCCACCTACACAACGATGTTATTACCCCATACTTCTTTAAGCACAATTATATTAAGAGTCACCACTTATATATATTTTTTTTCAACAGAACACAACTATTTATTTATTTATTTTTCTTTTCTTCTTTTCTTCTTTTTCACGTGACTCTTACTTTTTTTCAAACGTGCACCTTTCTCCTTATTTCAGTTATCCCCCTCACAAACCAACCTACCATCCCACACTTTAACTGCTTCATAATTCATACATTTCCAGTGCTTACGAGAGGTGACAAGGTTCAAATATAAGATTGATTCAAACAACAGGGGATATGACTTGTAATGTGGTTGCCAAAGAAACAGGATTTTAGGCTCAACGGGGTTAACGACGAT
>MDKI01161852.1:0-75819 GCA_005239505.1 Nicotiana paniculata
TTGCCTCAATGCTCACCATGACCACTCTGAACCCGAACCAACCAACCCAACACACATAAATGATGTTGAACCACATAAAATGAAGCAGAAACGGGAGAAACGAGGCTAAACTCTAGGAACGACCGGCTGAGTCGTTACATTCTCTATGGTTAATATAATTATAATCAGTAAACCTAACCGAAGTTTCTCCTTTAGAATTTGTGTACATTAAATGAGATTCTGGTTTTAGTATTTTTTATTTTGCAAATCTTCTAGGTTCCATTCTAATCACGCATATTCTTCTGGATCTATTTTAATAGGTTTTATTAATTTTATTCCTTTATTTCCCATTACTTCTACTACATCATTGACTTTAATTTTGAATTTTGTATTACTATTAGTTGCCATTTTCCCTATAAATCCTACACATATTAATAGATTATTTCCATTATTCATTTCTTCGTACCCTTTAGTATGTATTCCTATCTTAATGTTTCTTCCAAATTCTACTAAATTTATCATGAAATCTGGGCTTATATAAAATATTCATCCGTTATTAGTCATATCTACTTCTGTTAATCCTATTATAGATTTCTTTTAATCTGACCATCTATCATCATATACCACAACTAGTACTTTAGTTCCTAAATTTTTTCTAGTTAACCCTTTCAATCCTATTACTATTAATCCCATGTGCATCAGAGTCTTCCTATAGTTTTTTATTTGTCTTACTGATTCTGTGTTGATTAAATTTATTATTACAGTTCTATTTCCTATGGATGATAATTGTTCTTCTCTATAATGTCTGTATAATTGTGAATTATTCGAAAAACACCCTACATTATACAATGTTTTTGGGTTCAATAATCTTAATAAATTTTGTTGAAAATTTGTATATCATCTATATCTATTATGTCACGACCAAAAAATCCCTAAGGTCGTGATGGCGCCGGACACAAGGTCAAGCAAGCCAAAACATTGATTAATTGAAATAACTTTCCAGTTGTAACATTTTCGAAATCATTACCTTTTCTTGCATTTCATAATCAAATAAATAAATTTTAGTAAACTTAAATACGACAACACATCAATTCGGTTTAATGAAATAAATCCCAACACGTCCCAAGAACCCGTGTCACAAGTACATGAGCAATTTCTAAGAGTTTTAAAAATATTACAAAGCCTGTCCGACATACAACTGGACAAGGAAATTTAAAATGACACGGATACAGTATGAAGGTGACTCTGCCAGCTGCGGATCACCTCCGGATGGTGCAGCTCGCCTAAGTCTCCGAATCCTCCACATTGCTATGAGAGTACCTGTGCAATAAAATGCACAGCAAGTGCAACATGAGTACAAAAACAACGTGTACTCAGTAAGTCGCCCGCCTAACCTCAGAGACGTAGTGACGAGAGGGAAAATTAGACTCTTACTAAGGTCCGACAATACACCATATGACAGAATATGATGAAATACAATAGACATGTAAGACAGTAAACAACGAGTACATATCAAGCACATAAATCCAGGTAACCACTGAGAATAAACAACAATGTACACTTCCCTCTTTCCCGAATACATGTCAAGCTAATATCAACAGACCAGTACCAAATAGTCATGCGCACACAAAAGTAAGAGAACTGGCCGGAGTCATAAGATAGTCAGTCTCTCTATGCATTGCCGAAGGATCGATCGGCCCGTCTCAAAAGTGCATCTCTCAACCACTCCACGTACTGCCGAAGAAGCAATCGACCCGTCCCAAAAGTGCGGCTCTCAATCTCTCTATGAACTGCCGAAGGATCGATCAGCCTATCCCAAAGTGCATCTCTCAATATCTCTACGCACTGCCAAAGGATCGATCAGCCCGTCCCAAAAGTGCGGCGCTCAACATAATAATCCTCTCTGTGCACTGCCGAGGGATCGACCGGCCCATCCCAAAAGTGCACCTCTCAATACAATACGACTAGCCTGCTCTCTAATCATACCTGTGACTCAGGTGCTCATAAGACTACATGCACAAGTACAGGGTCTTCCTGCTCGCGAATCACTCAAGAGACTCAGGCACCCAAAGTTACACATCCACACAATAAATTCGTCTTTTATAAAGAAAACCATTTTTCTCAGGAAAATGGTAAAGTATTTATTAAAAGAAGCATGAAATATAGGTTTTGAAATTTTTGTTTTTGAAACTCATTTGTCCAATTTTGTAACACTCCATAATACAACCCAATCAAGATACACAAATATATCCACAGCGGAAACAACTTTCTTTTAGAAGGTTAATAATATGAAATCTAGGTTTCTTTTTAAACATTCAATTACGTTTTCGGCCATATTAGCAGTTTAATATTACAGGTAGGGTTGCAGGTACACACATAAAGCATGCTAGTGGGTTCTAGGCTATCCGGACATGGCATAGTAGTAGCTACGCATGGATTCCCGTCACCTCGTGCGTACGTAGCCCCCGAAGATAATAACATGTATTGAATTTATTCACCTAGGGGGACGATTCCCCGTCACGAAGTTAGGAAGGAGACTTGCCTCGCTCCGAAATTCTATAAACGGCCTCCAAGCCTTCCCAACGACTCCAATCGATGCACAACGCTCCAAAACTACCCAAGTGATGATAAACTAATGAAAATATACTCAATTGTTTGCTAAAAATTTAGATTATATAATTTCCCAATTCCGCTTAGTGAAATGACCAAAATGTCCTCGAGCCCACGTGCCCGAATTTTGAGATTTCTCGAAGATAAACTCTACCCATAGCTTTACTAGCTCAGATATATAATTTAATCCTAATTTCATGCTCAAATTCGTGGTAAAATCCAACTTACCAAATTTCTAGGTTTCCTTCAAAATATTAATTTTTCCATAATTTTTCATGTTTAATCACATATATAAACCTTGAATTAACTTGGAAATGAGAAGGAACCACTTACCTCTTGATGCTTGATGGAAATCACATATGAAATCTTCCAAAATCGCCCCAACCAAGTGAAGAAATGAAGAAAAATGAGCTAAAACCTGCTAAAATATCATTCTACCCAGGTATTTACTCATCGCGATCGCGGAAAATGCTTGGCGATCGCGGAGAACAATTTTTGAGCCAAAGCTTTGCTCTTCGCGATCGCGGAGAACAATTGCCCAGCCTGCCCGGACAGCCTCCAGTAAAATAGCCATAACTTCTTGCAAACACCTCCAAATGACAAATGGTTAGATTTTCTGAAATCTAGAATCAAATATATACAACTTTTATGTGTTATTCATCTCCCAATTCCTTATATATTTCTA
This sequence comes from Nicotiana paniculata, assembly GCA_005239505.1. Lineage (NCBI taxonomy): Eukaryota > Viridiplantae > Streptophyta > Magnoliopsida > Solanales > Solanaceae > Nicotiana > Nicotiana paniculata. Next base: position 3,275 of record MDKI01161852.1, read on the forward strand.
GATATAATCTGGAAAAGTCAGCCCATGTGCAACACAACTTTCTTCTTCATCTTCCCGGACACCCTGTAGTATAACAGAAATATCTCTTTGTATACAAATCCAAATCATAAATGATTTACTTTTCTAGAAACTAGACATAAAAGTCTACAACTTTTATTTTACATTACTTCCAAATTCCTTATAGATTATGAGATATGAGCCTCCGAAGTCGAGTCAGTGCTGCAGAATATTTACTCTACGCGATCGCAAAATGCTTTCCGCGATCGCTATTCACTGGCCTGTTTCTCACATTTTACTCACCGCAATCGCGACCAATTCCCCGCGATCGCGTAGAACACTGCTGTAGCCAAAAACCAGCAGTTATAAATGGCCTAGAAATGGTCCGAAACCACCCCGAAACTCACCCGAACCCCTCGGGACCCCGCCTGAACGTACCAACAAGTCTGGAAACATAACACGGACTTAGTCGAGGCCTCAAATCACATCAACAACGCCGAAAAAACGAATCGCGAAAGAATTCAACTTTATGAACTTTGAAATTTCTAACATTCACATCCGATGCCGAAACCTATCAAATCACATCCGATTGACCCCAAATTTTGCACACAAGTCACATTCGACATTACAGACCTGCTCCAACTTTTGGAATCGCATTCCGACCCTGATATCAAAATTTCCACTTCCGGTCGGATTTTCTCAAAACCCTTCAAATTTCTATCTTTAGCCAAATGACTTCAAAATGACTTACGGACATCAGAATTCACCTCCGATCCTGCTCCAAACTCCAGAATCACCATACAAAGAGATTCCCAGACTCAGAATCCCAAACGGAAATCTATAACACTGAAATGCCTTGCAACCCAAATTTATGGAATTCTTCTAAAATACTAACTTCCACAATACACGCCAAAACGCTCACGGGTAATCCAAAACCCATTCCGGACATACGCCTAAGTCCGAAATTATCATACGAACCTGTTGGAACCTTCAGATCCACATGTCGAGGTCGTTTACTCAAAATTCCAGTCTTACTTAATTTCTTAAACTTAAGGCTCATGAAATGAATGTTTTTCCTTTCAATTCAACTCCAAACCTCGTGAATTTCAACTCTGACAATACACACAAGTCACAATACCCGAAATGAAGCTGTTCATGACTCCAAACTGTTGAACGACGCGCTGGATCTCAAAATGACCGGTCGGGTCGTTACATTCTCCCTCACTTAAACCGAAGTTCGTCCTCGAACGTGCTAAAAACTGCTCTGGAGTTACCTGAAATCACTATTTAACATCTCGAGCACCTACCCGTGCTATCACAACCCAGTCGAGCACATTAGCTTGATAAAATCTGGAGATTTCTTCTTTATCCATATAATAAGCTCAGAATTCATTCACACACCTGAATTTTCTCTGCCAGGCCTATTTCCAACATATAAACACCGTGTTAATTACCACACAATATACCAGATCATGACCGCGTACCTTTGCTGAATCAGCACCCTGCACCGCACAACTCATCATCTGACCACAAGGACACTCTCTGAACCTTAATAGCCAAAATTCCACGAATCCGATGCTCCCATGCTATAATGCCGGCGATACCATCACAACGGAGGAAATGTGCAGAAATTCATACTCAACTGCAGAGCCAACAAGTTTTTGAAGGAAGACCTCATCTTAACTAGAATCATCACTTCATTATGAATCCGAATAATGGTATTTGTCCTTTAATACGTACTTCCCATAACCTTATCATACAGATCTCTGCTCCGATAATCTCGTATCACCCAGAATGAACTGCTCAGACAGTAAGTTATCCCAAACATGGCTAACAGCCTCACATGATACCACATCGCGCCAATAGGCCATAACTCAAACATGATAATAAGAAATGACTCAGGACGGAACTATTCAGCTCCCTCAACTAATATGAATTCTTACCAGAAAATAGGAAATAAAACACAAGAAAATAAATACATATTAACCCTTCTCATCATCACACTGTTTCAGCGTGCAACCCGATCCAAATAACATACCCGTGGCGGCGTGCCACCCGATCCCAAATAACACCACCGTGGCGGCGTGCCACCCGATCCAAATAACATAAAACTCACGTAAGGAAATATATACAGAGCTGATTCGCTCACTATTACAAATTGCTGAATATTGATCACAAGCACGCTAAGTGCATAATACCATCCTGGGGAGACTGATAGATCCGTATGCAACAAAACTCAAGCACAAGTAAGGTTCGATATATATATACACTCTGGATCTCAAAAGCTATCTTGCTCACATAACATCCCCACAACGCGGGACCTCAACACATAAGAAATCATCAAGCCGTTTCACAACTCGCACGGCACAATCACAATAACACATGAATTCGACGAAGACGGAACAACATCCGATGTTCTAATATCTTTCCATGAAAAGATGCTCTACTGAAAGGAACATGCCTGGATCACACGAAGCCCATAATCATATATAAACCCATCCACAGACATCGAGCCACCTTGCTCGCACCAAACTTAGCTAATAGTTTTTTCCTGGGACCGTATTAACCCACCTTCTCTCATAATACACGAGAACAACCATCATTACTGGGACTAACACCCCCATAAACCATAATCAACTAAACCGAACTCCCTCCAGGCGTAAACTCTCAATTAAGCAATATTGCACTTCTTTATACTCAGTCAAAATCTGAAATCCATCAAGTGACTAAGTGTCATACTTAATACAATCTTTTCGCGATCATGCTTCCGCGACCTTCCACACAAGGAAACAAGTCTTCCCGTCTATAACACCGACCACACTAAGGCCGCAAAACACATCGAGAACCCAGGACCAGGGTACAAAGCCTCCTTCACCGATTACCGATCTCAGGTGACACTGAAGATAACACCAGCCTACTCTGAACTTTCAAGTCACTTCGTCTTGCTCTTCCGAGCTCATGACATCCTTATAAACATCGGGCCTAAATCTCGATTCTTACTCCCAGTTACATACTGCTTACCGCACCTAACATGCCAATACGAGGTAGTGCGAGGATTTCCATCATAAACTGCTGAACCACTTGTACGGTGAACACTTCATCATATATAAACTTCTTACCTAAATCAATTCAAGAGTACCATCTCAACACACGAGTGAATTCCCATTGTCACCCAATCATGCAAATCTTAAGTGGTAGTCTATACCACCATAACCCTTCCAGGATCCGCCTATACCTGACAGGCCATAGCACTCAAATGTTCCCTCATGAAATCCATTACGACGGCCGACATGCCCCGCAAACACCGGCATAAACCACATGCATAACCAAATCACATCAAAGGAACCAATCACTGCCGCAAGTATACCATTTCAACCATGGCTAATTAATCTATCTTCTTTTAATCATCTTCAATTGCCTCAGGAAAAATAACAACTTCCTTCAACCCCTAGCAAACTCAACCCTCACTCATCCCGAGTGACCTGGATTCACGAGACTACGCTGCCCAAATCCCAGAAATCATCTTATACCCTTCTGATAATTCGTTTCTTCAATCCGAAGTATATTTCTCTCACTCCTCCAATGCTATCCTGCGTGCTAAAATTCCAACCATACTTCCTTTTTCTCAGAGATTACTTTCCAAAAGCTCAATTCTCGATCATAATGCTGCCTGAAATCCTTAAACGCCGCATTCTAAACTTTTGAACTCACTAGGACCGCTATTTAGAGTCACCCACTCCGACTGGCCCTGAATACAATCAACCCCAGGGCTCTCCTAGCACATGAACACCCTTTAAATGAAACACGTGACTGAGTCACTATCCTTACAACTCGCCCATGCCTTAAGCAAAAATGTGAATCTTCCAAAGCCTAACCTTGGCCTGACACGACCAATTTTTGCACAAATCCTACGCACTATTAGCATTTTATTCCTTTTTCCTTAGCTGAAATAACTTGCCTATACGCCGACAATCCTCAACCCCAAGCGAAGACAATACTACAACCGAACTGCAGATAGTGGGACTCCCCCACTTAGCCCGAAGCCACTCCTAGCATCACTTTAGACCCTGCTGAGATCCTTCCCCCCTTTGATAACATGATCTTGCTTAGCCAATACGTCCCAACCCTCCAAATTCTCTTGCTAGCACTCCCTAAATACTAGAATTCTCTAGCTTCATTCACACCTTCTATCTCCTATCGATTAGCCACTAGGACCCCTCACAAAACCTTCCAACCCCGCCATTGCTAACCTATCCCCAGAAGACAACCCACATGTAGGAATCACCTGCTGATACCTCCCAGCGACACTGAAATGCATGCTCTCTACGACCTCAATACCCAATCCTACGCCCTGCTTCATTCCAGGATCATTCCTTGCCAACCGCATTCCTCAATACTTCCTCTCAATACTCTGACCCCACGAAACCGAAGAAACCATAGCACCGACAAACCTACACATTCCATTCGATCAATGACAACGACTACACGTCACAGGTGCATACCCCATCTCGCTTGAAGACACCAAGTCTTACTACTTTACCAGTCCCAACCGAGCCATTCATACTCCAAATACCTACCCTTTGCCGGAATAAAAGCACTGACATCTCGAAATCACGCTCTGAGAAGACCTCCCGTCACGCCATTCATCTCCCCAACATACGGGCAAACGTTCTATCATCATCTCGACACCACGCGACAATCAATTGCAACCATCATCACTACCTGAGCAAAACCTTAAGGCTCCCAGAAACACAGCTACCGAGCTGAAACAACACATCACCCTTTCACAGGGCCATAACAACAACCACGACCATCTACCCATGAAAGCATCTCGAATTGCATTTGTAGCACCATTCCCATTCCTCAAATTTTTGATCTATAACAAGCTCTTCGCGACGCGTAAGATTGAGTAGGAATGAACATAGGCATAAGCCTCAAAGGAATTAACTCGCACGATGAAGAATCAAGAAGGGAAGTACTCCTAATAGCCCTGTAGCCTCTCGAAGATAAGTATAGATGTCTCCTTACCGATCCGAAAAACTCTACTAGACTTGCTCATGACTCGTGAGACCTACGGGAACCTAGCGCTCTGATACCACGTTGTCGCGACCCAAAAATCCCTAAGGTCGTGATGGCGCCGGACACAAGGTCAAGAAAACCAAAACATTTATTAATTGAAATAACTTTCCAATTTTAACATTTTCTAAATCATTACCTTTTCTTGCATTTCATAATCAAATAAATAAATTGAAGTAAACTTAAATACGACATCACATCAATTCAGTTTAATGAAGTAAATCTCAACACGTCCCCAGAACCAGGTGTCACAAGTACATGCGCAATTTCTAAGAGTTTTACAAATATTACAAAGCCTGTCCGACATACAACTGGACAAGGAAATTTAAAATGACACGGTTACAGTATGAAGGTGACTCTGCCAGCTGCGGATCGCCTCCGGATGGTGCAGCTCGCCTAAGTCTCCGAATCCTCCACATTTCTATGAGAGTATATGTGCAATAAAATGCACAGCAAGTGCAACATGAGTACAAAAACAACGTGTACTCAGTAAGTCGCCCGCCTAACCTCAGAGAGGTGATGACGAGAGGGAAAATTAGACTCTTACTAAGGTCCGACAATACAACATGTGACCGAATATGATGAAATACAATAGACATGTAAGACAGTAAGCAACGAGTACATATCAAGTACAGAAATCCAGGTAACCACTGAGAATAAACAACAATGTACACTTCCCTCTTTCCCAAATACATTCCAAGCCAATATCAACAGAATAGTACCAAATAGTCATTGGCACACAAAAGTAAGATAACCAGCCGGAGTCATAAGATAGTCAGTCTCTCTATGCACTGCCGAAGGATCGATCGGCCCGTCCCAAAAGTGCATCTCTCAACCTCTCCACGCACTGCCGAAGTATCGATCGGCTCGTCCCAAAAATGCGGCTCTCAATCTCTCTATGAACTACCGAAGGATCGATCGCCCCGTCCCAAAAGTGCATCTCTCAATCTCTCTACGCACTGTCGAAGGATCGATCGACCCATCCCAAAAGTGCGGCTTTCAATATAATAATCCTCTTTAAGAACTGCCGAGGGATCGACCGGCCCATCCCAAAAGTGCACCTCTCAATACAATACGACTAGCCTGCTCTCTAATCATACCTATGACTCAGGTGCTCATAAGACTACATGCACAAGTAAGGGTCTTCCTGCTCGCGAATCACTCAAGCGACTCAGGCACCCAAAGTTACACATCCACACAATAAATTCGTCTTTTATCAAGAAAACTGTTTTTCTCAGGAAAATCGTAAAGTCTTTATTAAAAGAAACATGAAATATAGGTTTTGAAATCTTTATTTTTGAAACTCATTTGTCCAATTTAGTAACACTCCATAATACAACCCAGTCCAGATACACAAATATATTCACAGCGGAAACAATTTTCTTTTAGAAGGTTAACAATATGAACTCTAGGTTTCTTTTTAAACGTTCAATTACGTTTTCGGTCTTATTAGCAGTTTAATATTACAGGCAGGGTTACATGTACACACATAAAGCATGCTAGTGGGTCCTAGGCTACCCGAACATGGCATAGTAGTAGATACGCACGGACTCCCATCACCTCGTGCGTACTTAGCCCCCGAAGATAATAACATGTATTGAATTAATTCACCTAGGGGGACGATTCCCCCTCACGAAGTTAGAAAGGAGACTTACCTTGCTCCGAAATTCTATAAACGACCTCCAAGACTTCCCAACGACTCCAATCGATGCACAATGCTCCAAAGCTACCCAAATGATTATAAACCAATGAAAATATTCTCAATTGTTTGCTAAAAATTTAGATTATATAATTTCCCAACTCCGCTTAGTGAAATGACCAAAATGCCCTCGGGCCCACGTGCTCGAATTCCGAGATTTCTCGAAGATAAACTCTACCCATAGCTTTACTAGCTCAAATATATAATTTGCTCCTAATTTCATGCTCAAATTCGTGGTAAAATCCAATTTACCAAATTTCTAGGTTTCCTTCAAAATATTAATTTTACCACAATTTTTCATGTTAAATCTGATGTATAAACCTTGAATTAACTTGGAAATGAGAAGGAACCAGTTACCTCTTGGTGCTTGATGAAAATCACCCTTTGAAATCCTCCAAAATCGCCCCAACCAAGTGAAGATATGAAGAAAAATGAGCTAAAACCCGCTAAAATATCATTCTGCCCAGGTATTTACTCATCACGATCGTAGAAAATGCTTCACGGTCGCGGAGAACAATTTTCCAGCCCAAAATTTGCTCTTTGCGATCGCGGAAAGAGCTTCCCGATCGCAGAGAACAATTGCCCAGCCCGCCCGGACAGCCTCCATAAAATAGCCATAACTTTTTGCACCACAACTCCAAATGACAAATGGTTAAATTTTCTGAAAACTAGACTCAAGCATCTACAACTTTCATGTGTTATTCATCTCTCAATTCCTCATAGATTTCTAGATATAATCTGGCAAATTCAGCCCATGTGCAACACAACTTTCTTCTTCATCTTCCCTGACACGTTGTAGAATAACAGCAATATATCTCTGTATACAAATTTAAATCATGAATGGTTTACAGTTTTAGAAAATAGACACAAAGGGCTACAACTTTATTTTTTACATCACCTCAAAATTCCTAATATAATATGAGATATGAGCCTCCGAAGTCGAGTCAGTGCAGCAGAGCATTTACTCTACGCGATCGCGAAATGTTTTCCGCGATCGCGATTCACTTGCTCGTTTCTCACATTTTACTCACCACGATTGCGACCAATTCCACGCGATCGCGTAGAACACTGATGTAGCCAAAAACCAGCAGTTATAAATGGCCTAGAAATGGTCCGAAACCACCCCGAACTCACCCGAGCCGCTCGGGACCCCGCCCGAACGTACCAACAAGTCTGGAAACATAACACGAACTTAGTTGAGGCCTCAAATCACTTCAACAACGCCGAAAACACGAATCGCGCAAGAATTCAACTTTATGAACTTTGAAATTTCTAACTTTCACATCCGATGCCGAAACCTATCAAATCACGTCCGATTGACCCCAAATTTTACACACAAGTCACATTCGATTTTACAGACCTGCTCCAACTTTTGGAATCGCATTCTGACCCCAATATCAAAATTTTCACTTCCAACCGGATTTTATCAAAAACCTTCAAATTTCTATCTTTAGCCAAATGACTTCAAAATGACCTACGGATATCCGAATTCACCTCCGATCCCGCTCCCAACTCCAGAATCACCATACGAAGCTATTCCCAGACTCGGAATCCCAAACGGACATCTATAACACTGAAATGCCTAGCAACCCAAATTTATGGAATTCTTCTAAAATACTAACTTCCACAATACACGCCGAAACGCTCATGGGTTATCCAAAACCCGTTCCGGACATACGCCCAAGTCCGAAATCATCATACGAACCTGTTGGAACCTTCAGATCCACATTCCGAGGTCGTTTACTCGAAATTCTAGTCTTACTTAATTTCTTAAACTTAAGGCTCCTGAAATGAATAGTTTTCTTTCAATTCAACTCCGAACCTCTTGAATTACAACTCTGACCATACAGACAAGTCACAATACCCGAAATGAAGCTATTCATGACTCCCAACTGCTGAACGACGCGCTGGATCTCAAAATGACCGGTCGGGTAGTTACATATTATTTCATCTAGTTGGTAATCTTCTTCTTGTCTTTTTCTTGTTAGAATTCTTGTTAACATATTATTACCTATCCTGTTATCTGAGAAACTTACTCTAGGTCTCACATCGTTTGTTTTTCCTGTCCTACTTGAAAAAAGGTCCATTTTTGAGGTCTTCGTACTAGTTTGAGTTTTTCCTTCTGGGGTGTTATTTCTACCTTTTTAATTGTTCTATTAAATCTTGTATGTCTCTATTCTTAGGTTTCCTGTTTCAGCTTTTATCTCTTTATCCTTGATAAGTTTCTCTAAATTCTTGTTCAGTTCTAATAATAGTGCTATTTTAGTGTTATTTTGTTTTATTTGTATCTGGTTTGATTTTCCCCGAGGAACGTATTCTGTGAGTCCTTCTGGACTAGACTGAAATTTTTTTGTTAGTTTTAATTCTTTGTTGTATATCAGTCCTAAATCTTTCATGAAAGAGAGATTTCTTTGATTGTCTCAATTGTTCCTTTTAATATGCTTATCTCACTTGTTAGTACTTCTACTTGATGTGTTATCTTTCCTATCAATTTAGTTGATTGTATTTCTAGTTCTGTAGGTCTCTCTGTAATTGTTTTGACTAACTTTTCTATCTCGTTTTTTGTAGGTATTTTTTCAAGGTTAAACTTGTTATTTAAGTATTGTATTTTTCTGTCTATCCCCAGTTCTTGAGATTTTAGGAAATCAAAATTTTGTTCTAGTTTTTCTAAGGTCTTTCTTTGTTTGTTTTGTAATGATTCTACGATTTCCAGTGTCCTTAGTATAGTTCTATTATTTTCTTGAGATTTTTCGCTAAAATTAATTATTAAATCTATCAAGGTATTGTATTGTTTGTCCTCTGTATGTAATATATGTTCGCCACTATTAAAATTACACTTTAGGACTGAATTATCCTTTAATATCCTATATTCCTTTTCTGGATATATTTTTAAATCTAAATATTCTAAGTTCTTTAGCCTATCTATTGTGCTTAGCCTAATGGTATCCAAAGTTTTTGATTCTTTAGGAATTTTATTCCTTGGTTTTCCAAATATATTTCTTCTTCTATATATTGCAACTCCCACTCTATAGCAGATATTGTTTCTTCGCTAATACTAATGTTTTATTATATAACTTGGTTCCCTATTAATTTTTAAATCTGAGTCTTGTATTTGTTTAGCTAATTCTAAAGTTGTCGTTAACAAGTTTCTTACTTTCCTTAAAATTTTCTTTAATTCTGCTTTTCTTTGTATCTTTCCGCCTAAAATCCAGTAATTAAAAGCTATTCTTTTAGTTAAAGGATGTTGTCTTATAAAATTATTTATCCTAGTGGGATATGTTTAATCTTATTTCTAATAGTTTTAAGGTAATATTTTTCTTGTTCTAATTCAATATTAATTCTTTCGATTTCAATTTGAAATTCTTGAGTATTTAGAGTGGCTAATTCTGCTTTCCTATGATAATTTTGTAATAACCTTTTATAGCCTAAAATATTTTTGATATTACCTAAAGTAAGATATGTTATATGATTATGAAAACTTATTATTTAGCGAAATTATGTTGTTTCATATACCTATAGTCCGAGAAATGAAAGTAAATATTTATATACCTATTCAATTTTTATGCAATTTTACATGTTTATAAATATGTACTGTCATTATATTATTTTATAAAATATTAAAAATTAAATACCTACGGGGCTTACTCCCTGTGCCTCAGGGATTACGACTCGCTGAGGCATATGTAAAATGCCTCGCCTTACGCCCCACGCCTTTTAAAATACTGATTGGAAGCCATAAATTCTCAATTTAAAAACACAATTATTGTAGAGATTGAGAGGTAATTATTTGATAAAATTTTGTTGGTTGGGTGTGGGTGGGTGGATGATCATACATGTGATGTTGGATGTTATAAATTATTTTAAAATGAAGATGGGATAAGTTGTTGGAAAATGGTGGTAGTTGGATGAACTAATTCTATGGTTATGAGATTTAAAGATTTATGCCTAGGTGTTTGATAAAATGTCTAAATGACTTAATGTATAGAAACATTGCTAATATTGGTGCAATTGTGTTGCATTATTGTAGATTGAAATTTGGTTAGTGTGGTGGACCATCGTACTATTATTAAGGGGCGAACGTTAGATTTTAGCCGTCCGGAGGCCAATTCACCCGGGAAGTCCATTTTAGAGTACCGGGTTGTCATCTTTGAGGTAAGTATCTTGCCTAACCTTGTGTGAGGGAATTACCCCTTAGGATTTTAGTCTTCTATGTTGATTGTAGCCCGTGTACGCGAGGTGATGAGTGCGTACTCGGACTTTTTTGTAGGAGGTTGACCTTTTAAGATTCTTAGGTCCTTATATATTCCCTGTGTATGAAGTTGTAATCGTTATGACTGAGTTCTTAATTGCTAGTTTCATCTCTTCCTGCGTAAATTAGGATTTCTTGCTTTTAGATTCCCTTTGTTGTTCAAGTGATTTTAGGTCCTTATATATTCCCTCAGTATAGGGGGATCTCCAGGAATACGTCCGTAGTCCCAATTTAAATATGCAGTACAGGGGATCTCCTGGAATACGTCTGTAGTCCCAATTTAAATATGCAATGCATCCAACAGAGAGAACAACTAGAACACGACAGAAACATCGTACATTGCCACAACAAGCACCAAAGCAACAAAAAACAGAAATGCAAAGTGCGACAAGATAATCACTACAAGAACTTAAATCACAAGAATGATAAAACTCACTCATAAGAAGTAGCCACTGAAGGGAATGCCAAGAACAAAGAGAAACAATGTAACGAGGGGAAAACAAAACAAATATATCAATGATTCTGTCACGACCCCAAATCCTAAACCAGTCGTGATGGCGCCTATCGTGGAACTAGGCTAGCCAATAATCACATGTTCCCAATTTCTTTCAAAATCCCATTCCAAAATCCAAGCATTTAATAAATATACAGAAATTACTGAATAAAGTAGGCCAATATTATACAATACTTCCAACCCCAAAACCCGGAGCCAACATATCATGAGCATCTAAAAGAATAAGTCAAAATGTACTATCATAATACAAAACCTCCGAATGAAAGCTAGATACAACAAGAAGAGAAAAACAGAGATGCTGCGGACGCTGAACAACTTGTAATGACCCGACCGGTCGTTTTGAGCTCTAACGCATGGTTCAGCGGTTTGAAGTCCTGAGCATCTCCGTTTCAGGTATTATGACCCGTGAGCGTGGTCGGAATTGAATTCCAGGAAGTTTTGAATTGATTTGGAAAGGAAATAATCATTTTAGAAGCCTTAAGTTGGAGAAACCAACTAAGATTAGAATTTTGAGTAACGATCTCCGAATGGGGATTTGAAGGTTCCAGCAGGTTAGTATGATGATTTCGGACTTGGGTGTATGTCCGGATCGGGTTTTGGGTAACCCGGGAGCGTTTCGGCGCATATTGTGGAAGTTAGCATTTTTGAAGGATTTCATGAATTTGGACTTGAAGTGAATATCAATAAGGTTGATTTCCGTTTGGGATTCCGAGTCTAGGAATAGCTCCGTATGGTGATTCTTGAATTGGGAGCGCGAGAGGTCATTTTGGAGTCATTTGGATAAAGATAGAAATTATAAGGTTTTTGGGAAATCCGGTCGGAAGTGGAAGTTTTGATATCAAGGTCGGAATGCGATTTCAGAAGTTGGAGCAGGTCCGTAATGTTGAATATGACTTGTGCGCAAAATTTGAGGTCAATCGGGCGTGATTTGATAGGTTTCGGCATCGGATGTAGAAGTTTGAAATTCTAAGTTCTTAAAGAATTGGATTTGAGTGCGATTCATGATTTCGGTATTATTTGATGTGATTTGAGGGCTTGATCCAGTCCGTGTTATGTTTTGGGACAGGTTGGTATGATTGGACGGGTTCCCGGGGGCCTCGAGTGGATTCCGGGTGATTAACGGATCAAGATTTGAAATTTGAAGAAGTTAAGATTTGCTGTCATCTGGTGTAACCGCACCTGCGATTATTTGGCCGCAGGTGTGGTCATCTGGTGTGACCGCACCTGCGATGATTTCGCCGCAGGTGCGGCTAAGGTCACCGTAGTTGCGAGAATTTAGGTCTGGAGCTGAGGGACCGCAGGTGCGAAGAGGGATCGCAGGAGCGGGATTTTGCTGGGCTGAGTCAGAGCCACACCTGTGATGGATTTTGCGCAGGTGCGGAGCCGCAGGAGCGGCTATTGGACCGCAGGTGCAGAAACGGGCCTGGGCAGAATGTTTTAAAATCGGATTTAAGCCATTTCTCTATCATTCTTCTTTGGGTTGAGCCGATTTTGGAGAGCTTTTCAAGGGGGATTTAACCAAGCATCAAGAGGTAAGTTGTTCTACTTGGTTCTAAGGTCAAATACAAGATATTGCATGGATTTTTGAGAATGAAATTGGTAGGAAAATTGGGAAACTTTGAAGAAACCTAGAATATGGAAAATGTGGATTTTAGCCACGAATTGAGTATGAACGTTAGAGTAAATTATATAATTGAGTTAGTAAGGCTATGGGTAGAAGGTATGTTTGAGAATTTCGAATTTCCGGGCACGTGGGCCCGAGGGCATTTGGGTCATTTATCTGAGCGGGGTTAAGAAAGTATATAATCGGAATTTGTTGTGAGTACTAGGATGAATTTTCATTGCTTTTCCATTTTGTTGTAGTTTCGAAGCGTTGCGCGCTCGTTGGGGTCATCGGAAGGGCTTGGAAGCCGGTGTTGGAACTTCGGAGCGAGGTAAGTCTCCTTCCTAACTCCGTGAGGGGGAATCATCCCCTAGGTGAATTAATTCACTACATGTTATTATCTTCGGGGTCTACGTACGCACGAGGTGACGGGAGTCCGTGCGTAGCTACTATTATGCCATGTCCGGGTAGTCTAGGACCCACTAGCATGCTTTATGTGTGTACATGTAACCCTGCATGTATCATTGAACTGTTAATATGACCGAAAACGTAATTAAATGTTTAAAAGAAAGCTGGATTTCATACTGTTATCCTTCTAAAGAGAATTTGTTTCCTCTGTAAATATATGTGTACCTGGATTAGGTTGTATCGAGGAATACCATTAAATTTTACAAATGAGTTTCAAAAACAAATGATTTCGAAACCTATGTTTCATGCTTCTTTTAATACGGATTTTACTATTTTCAATGAGAAAACTATTGTTCTTAATAAAAAGTGGATTTAAATGTGTGAAAATGAGTCAGCAGATGAGTCGCATGTATGATTCGCGATCGTGGGGAGCTTTATATTTAGTATATCGAGTCAACACACGAGTCGCAGGTATGATGCGCAGCCGTGGGTCAGCTTATTATTATCGAGTCAGCACACGAGTCGCAGGTATGTTGCGCGGCCGTGGGTCAACTTATTATTATCGAGTCAGCACACGAGTCGCAGGTATGATGCGCGGCCATGGGTCAGCTTATTATTATCGAGTCGGCACACAAGTCGCAGGTATGATGCAAGATATTGGGTCAACTTATCATTATCGAGTCAGCACACGAGTCGCAGGTACGGTGCGCGATCGTGGGTTAGCTTATTTTATCGAGTCAGCACGCGAGTCGCAGGTATGATTCGTGATCGTGGGTTAGCTTATGACCTCAGTCCCTATGAACACCCTTATGACTCCGGCCGGTTGTCTTGTCCTGGTATGTGTATGATCACTTGAGTTGTGAGTCACTTATAATTGGAGTGTCAGGTATTTTTTAAGAGGAGATTTTAGTACTTTGTTGTCCCTTTTTCAGTTATTATCTGGATTCCGTTATTTGCTATGTACTTGTTGCTCGCTATCTTTTATGTCTATTGTATTTCATTATATTCTTTCACATGTTGTATTGTCGGACCTTAGTAAGAGTCTAAATTTCCCCCTCGTCACTACCTCTCTAAGGTTAGGCGGACGACACACTGAGTACACGTTGTTTTTGTACTCATGCTGCACTTGCTGTGCATTTTTATTGCACAGGTACTTTCATAGAAATGTGGAGGATTCAGAGACTTAAGCGAGCTGCACCATCCGGATACGATCCGCAGTTGGCAGAGTCACCTTCTTACTGTGTTTATTTATTTTTAAATTTCCTATTCCAAATTGTATTTCGGACAGGCTTGACGTGATTGTATAACTTCTTAGAAATTGCTCATGTACTTGTGACACCAGGTTCTTGGGACGTGTTGTTGTTTATTTCATTAAACTGAATCGATGTGCTGTCGTATTTAAGTTTACTAAAATGTATTTATTTGATTACGAAATGCATGAAAAGGTAACGATTTCGAAAATCTTAAAACTGGAAAGTTGCTTCAATTAATTAATGTATTGGCTTGCCTGACCTTGTGTCCGGTATTCATAACCTTAGGGATTTTTGGTCGTGACAACGTGGTATCAGAGTGCTAGTTCCCGTAGGTCTCACGAGTCATGAGCAAGTGTAGTAGAGTCGTGCAGATCGGTACGGAGACGTCTGTACTTATCTTCGAGAGGCTACAGGGTTGTTAGGAGTAAGAGTACTTCCCTTCTTGATTATTCATCGTGCGAGTTGATTTCCTTTGAGGCTTATGCCTATGTTCATTCCTACTCAATCTTAAGCGTCGCATGGAGTTTGCTATGGATCAGAAGTTTGAGGAATGGGAATGGTGCTACGAATGTAATTCGATATGCTTCTATGTGTAAATGGTTGTGGTTGTTATCATGGCCCTGTGAAAGGCTAATAAGTTGTTTCAGCTCAGTAGCTGTGTTTCTGGGTGCCTTAAGGTTGTGCTCGGGTAGGGATGATGGTTGCAATTTATTGTCGCACGGTGTCAATATGATGATAGAATGCTTACCCGTATGTTGGGGGTGGTGAATGGTTGAAGGGAGGTCTTCTCAGAGTGTGATTCCGAGATTTCGATGTTTTAGTTCCAGCAGGAGAAAGGCATTTGGATTCTGGATGGTCTAGTTGAAGTTGATAAAGTAGTAAGACTGGGTGTCTTCAAGTGAGATGAGATATGCACCTGTGACGTGTAGTCGTTGTCATTGATCGAATGGAATGTGTAGGTTTGTCGGTGCTATGGTTTCTTCGGTTTCGTGGGGTCAGAGTATTGAAAGGAAGTATTGAGGAATGCGGTTGGCAAGGAATGATCCTGGAATGAAGCAGGGCGTAGGATTGGGTATTGAGGTCGTAGAGAGCGTGCATTTCAGTGTCGCTGGGAGGTATCAGCAGGTGATTCCTACATGTGGGTTGTCTTCTGGGATAGGTTAGCAATGGCGGGGTTGGAAGGTTTTGTGAGGGGTCCTAGTGGCTAATCGATAGGAGATAGTAGGTGTGAATGAAGCTAGAGAATTCTAGTATTTAGGGAGTGCTAGCAAGAGAATTTGGAGGGTTGGGACGTATTGGCTAAGCAAGATCATGTTAGCAAAGGGGGGAAGGATCTCAGCAGGGTCTAAAGTAATGCTAGGAGTGGCTTCGGGCTAAGTGGTTGGGATTTGGAAGATTCAGAATTTATGCTTAAGGCATGGACGAGTTGTAAGGGTAGTGACTCAGTCACGTGTTTCATTGAAAAAAAAAGGTGTTCCTATGCTGGGGGAGCCTTGGGGGTTGATTGTATTCGGGGCCAGTCAGAGTGGTTGACTCTCAATAGCGGTCCTAGTGAGTTCAAAAGTTAAGCATGCGGCAATTGAAGATTTCAGGCAGCAATATGGTCGAGAATCGGGCTTTTGCAGAATAATTTCTGAGAAAGAGAAAGATGGTTGGAATGTTCTATGATATGCTTCAGAAGGCATGATAATATTGGAGGAGTGAGAGAAATAGACTCCGGATTGAAGAAAATATTATCAGGAGGTTATGAGATGGGTTGCGGGATTTGGGGAAGCATAGTCTCGTGAATCAAGGTCACTCGGGACGAGTGAGGGTTGAGTTTGCTATGGGGTGAAGGAAGTTATTATTTTCCTTAGGCAATTAATGATGATTAAAAGAAGATAAATGGATTAGCCATGGTTGAAATGGCGCATTTTGCGGCAGTGATTGCTTCCCTTGATGTGATTTAGTTATGCATGTGGTTTATGTTGGTGTGTGCGGGGCTTTTCGGCCAGCGTAACGGACTTTATGTGGGAGCACTAGAGTGCTATGGCCTGTCAGGCATAGGCGGACCCCGGAAGGGTTATGGTGGTATAGACTACCACTTAAGATTTGCATGATTGGGTGATAATGGGAATTCACTGGTTTGTTGAGATAGTACTCTTGAATTGAGTCAAGTAAAAGTTTCTATATGATGAAGTGTTCACCTATTGGTGGTTCGAAAGTTATGACGGAATCCTTGTGCTACCTCATGTTGGTATGTTAAGTGCGGGAAGCAGTATGTAACTGGAATCGAGATTTAGGTCCGATGTTTATAAGGATGTCATGAGCTCGGAAGAGCAAGGCCAAGTGATTTGAAAGTTCAGTGTAAGCGGGTGTTATCTCCAGTATTACCTAAGATTGGATATTCGGTGGAAGAAGCTTTGTACCCTGGTTATGGGTTCTTGATGTGCCTTGTTGCCTTGTGTGGAAGGTCGTGGAAGCATGATCGCGAAAATATTGTATAAAGTGTGACATGTAGTCACTTGATGGAATTCATATTTGGGCTGAGTATAAAGAAATGCAATGTTGCTTAATTAAGAATTTATGCCTGGAGGGCGTCTGGTTCAGTTGATTATGGATTCCCGGTGATGATGATTGTTCTCATGTATTATGAGAAAAAGTGGGTTAATGTGGACCCAGGTAAAAGCTATTAGCTAAGTTTGGTGCGAGCAATATGGATCTATGTTTGTGGATGGATTTATATATGATTATGGGCTCCGTGTGAGCCAGGCATGTTCCTTTCAATAGAGTATCTTTTCATAGAAAGATATTAGAACATCAGGTGTTGTTCCGTCTTCGTCAAATTCATGTGTTATTGTGATTATGTCGTGCGAGTTGTGAAACGACTTGATGATTTCTTATGTGTTGAGGTCCCGCGTAGTGGGGATGTTATGTGAGCAGGATAGCTCTTGAGATCCAGAGTATATGTATATATATTGCACCTCAGTTGTGCTTGAGTATTGTAGCCTATGGTTTTATCAGTCTCCCCAGGATGGTATTATGCACTTAGCGTGCTTGTGATGGATACACAGTAATTTGTAATAGTGAGCAAATCAGCTCTGTATATATTTCCTTACGTGAGTTTTATGTTATTTGGATCGGGTGGCACTCCGCCACTGTGATGTTATTTGGGATCGGGTGGCACGCCGCCACGGGTATGTTATTTGGATCGGGTTGCACGCCGCAACAGTGTGATGATGAGAAGGGTTAATATGTATTTATTTTTTTGTGTTTTATTTCCTATTTTCTGGTAAGAATTCGTATTAGTTGAGTGAGCTGAATAGTCCCGTCCTGAGTCATTTCTTATTATCATGTTCGAGTTATGGCCTATTGGGCGATGTGGTATCATGTGAGGCTGTTAGCCATGTTAGGGGGTGACTTGATGTCTGAGCAGTTCGTACTGGCTGGGTCGAGATTATCGGACCAGGGATCAGTACGATAAGGTTATGTGAAGTGTATATTAAAGAACAAATACCATCATTCAGGTTCATAAGGAAAGTGGCGATTCTAGTCAAGATAAGGTACTGAAGGATTTGTTAACTCTGCAGTTGAGTGTAAATTTATGCGCATTCCCTCCGTTGTGGTTGTATCGCCAGCATTATAGCAGGATGTCTGTATAATCGTTATGAGGTGCATCAGGAGCATCCGATTTGTGGACCTTGGATAATAAGGTTCTGGGAGCGTCGTTATGGTCAGACGATGAGGTATGCGGTGCATGGTGTCGATTCAGTAAGGGTATGCAATTATGATCTAGTATATAGTGTGCTAGTTGATGCAGTGCTTATATAGATTGAAACTACGCTTGGCTAGAGAAATTTCAGGTGTTTGAATGAATTCTGAGCTTATTATATGGATAAAGAAGAAATCTCTAGATTTGATCAAGCTATTGTGCTCGACTGGGTTGTGGTAGAACGGGCAGGTGCTCGAGATGTTAAACAGGGATTTCAGGTAACTCCAGAGCAGTTCTTAGCACAATCGAGGACGAACGTCGGTTTAAGTGGGGGAGAATGTAACAACCCGACCGGTTGTTTTGAGCTCTAATGCGTGGTTCAGCGGTTTGAAGTCGTGAGTAGCTCCGTTTCAGGTATTATGACCCGTGAGTGTGGTCGGAATTGAATTCCAGGAAGTCTAGAATTGATTTGGAAAGGAAATTATCATTTCAGAAGCCTTAAGTTGGAGAAACCAACTAAGATTGGAATTTGAGTAACGATCTCCGAATCAGGATTTGAAGGTTCCAGTAGGTTCGTATGATGATTTCGGACTTGGATGTATGTCCGGATCGGGTTTTGGGTAACCCGGGAGCGTTTTGGCGCATATTGTGGAAGTTAGCATTTTAGAAGGATTTCATGAATTTGGGCTTGAAGTGCATATCAGTAAGGTTGATGTCCGTTTGGGATTCCAAGACTGGGAATCGCTCCGTATGGTTATTCTGGAATTGGGAACGCGATCAGAAGTGAATTTGGATGTCCGCAGGTCATTTTGGAGTCATTTGGCTAAAGATAGAAATTTGAAGGTTTTTGGGAAATCCGGTCGGAAGTGGAAGTTTTGATATCGAGGTCGGAATGCCTTTCCGGAAGTTGGAGCAGGTCCGTAATGTTGAATATTACTTGTGCGCAAAATTTGAGGTCAATCGGGCATGATTTGATAGGTTTCGGCGTCGGATGTAGAAGTTTGAAATTCTAAGTTCTTAAAGAAATGGATTTGATTGCGATTCGTGATTTCGGCGTTGTTTGATGTGATTTGAGGGCTCGATCCAGTCCGTGTTATGTTTTGGGATAGGTTGGTATGATTGGACGGGGTCCCGGGGGCCTCGGGTGGATTCCGGGTGATTAACGGATCAAGATTTGAAATTTAAAGAAGTTAAGATTTGCTGTCATCTGGTGTAACCGCACCTGCGTTGATTTGGCCGCAGGTCCAGAGCCGCATATGCGTGAGTTTGGGTCTGGAGCTGAGGGACCGCAGCTGCGGGAGTTTGGTTGCACCTGCGGTATCGCAGGTGCGAAGAGGGATCGCAGGAGCGGGATTATGCTGGGCTGAGTCAGAGCCGCACCTGCGATGGATTTTCCGCAGGAGCGGCTATTGGACCGCAGGTGCGGAAACGTGCCTGGGCAGAATGTTTTAAAATCGGATTTGATCCATTTGTCTATCAATTTTCTTTGGGTTGAGAAGATTTTGGAGAGCTTCTCAAGGGGCATTTCACCAAGCATCAAAAGGTAAGTTGTTCTACTTGGTTCTAAGGTCAAATACAAGATATTGCATGAATTTTTTACCATGAAATTGGTAGGAAAATTGGAAAACTTTGAAGAAACCTAGAATATGGAAAATGTGGGTTTTAGCCACGATTTTAGCTTGAACATTAGAGTAAATTATTTAATTGAGTTAGTAAGGCTATGGGTAGAAGGTATCTTCGAGAATTTCGGATTTCCGGGCACGTGGGCTCGAGGGCATTTTGGTCATTTCTCTGAGCGGGGTTGGGAAAGTATATAAGCTGAATTTGTTGTGAATACTAGGATGAATTTTCATTTCTTTGCCATTTATGTGGTAGTGTCAGAGCGTTGCGCGTCCGTTAGGGTCATCGGAAGGGCTTGGAAGCCGGTGTTGGAACTTCGGAGCGAGGTAAGTCTCCTTGCTGACTTGGTGAGGGGGAATCGTCCCCCTAGGTGAATTAATTCAATACATGTTATTATCTTCGGGGGCTACGTACGCACGAGGTGACGGGAGTCCGTGCATAACTACTACTATGCCATGTCCGGGTAGCTTAAGACCCACTAACATGCTTTATGTGTGTACCTGAAACCCTGCCTGTAATATTAAATTGCAAATATGACCAAAAACGTGATTAAATGTTTTAAAAGAAATCTGTAGTTCATTTTGTTGTCCTTCTAAAGAGAATTTGTGATCCGCTGTAAATATATGTGTACCTGGATTAGGTTGTAATGAGGAATACCATAAAATTTGACAAATGAGTTTCAAAAACAAATGATTTCAAAACTTATGTTTCATGCTTCTTTTAATACGAATTTTACTATTTTCCATGAGAAAACTATTTTTCTAAACAAAAACTGGATTTAAATGTGTGTAAATGAGTCAGCACACGAGTCGCAGGTATGATTCGCGATCGTGGGGAGCTTTATATTTAGTATATCGAGTCAGCACACGAGTCGCAAGTATGATGCGCGGTCGTGGGTCAGCTTATTATTATCGAGTTAGCACACGAGTCGCAGGTATGATGCGTGGCCGTGGGTTAGCTTATTATTATCGAGTCAACACACGAGTCGCAGGTATGATGCGCGGTCGTGGGTCAATTATGGTCCGATTTTAGTGTTCTTGGTATGTATAGAATCGTGGAAGGAAGAGGTTTCTAATATCGTAAAAATTATTGAATTTCGAGATGTGGGCCCGGGGCTCGGGTTTGGCAAAATTTCGAGATTTTTGATTAAATTGATAATTTTCGATTGGGTTGTGTTCCTTGGGTATATATTGATAATGTTAACTGGTTTTGGCTAGATTTGGAGAAATCGGGAGCCAATTTGAGGGGCAAAAGCATAGAGGACTAGTGTTGTGGCCCGGTAGAGGTAAGTAATGGTCTTAAATTTTGTCCTAAGGGTATGTAACCCCGGACTGCATTGTTTTCTTACTGAATTTGGGATGGCGCACATGTTGGATGACAAATATGTGGCGCATACCGATTTTTGGACTGGACTAGGTCCTCTCCGCGGCGATTAATGAGTTGCATATTTTCTCAAAACCTTATGTTAAACTATGTTCTAAATATTTGTGAAATACTTGGGCTATAAGCCGTGTTTGGGGCCTCGTGCCAATCTGTTTAGATCCTTTGAGGGATTTTATTGTTGTTTTCCTCACTACCTGTTGATGATTTTACTCAGCATCATTGTGCATACTGTTTTATTTGAAACTCAGCCGGATTTACACTACATGAGCATTAAAATGATGTTTTCGGGTCGAGTACCCTGTTTTACTAATTCGCCTGAGGGGATTTTCGAGTGGTTCCACCGAGTGTGGCCGAGGGCCAAGAGTGATGGTGAGGTGCTGAGTGATATTAGCGCTTGGGCTGAAGGAGCCCCTCCGGAGTCTGTACACACCCCTAGTGAGCGCACCGAGTGCAAGTGACGAGTGATTGGGAGGCTGGAGTGACTGTGAGGTGCTGAGTGATTGTGAGGTGCTGAGAAATTGTGAGGCATGCCCGAGGGGCTGATTATGAAACATGTTTTCCCGAGGGGCTACTATGATTTTTCTACATTCAATGCATACCAAATCCTTTGTTTAAAGTTGTTAAAAATGTGCATTCCTTAAAGGACTTTTTTTCTATGAAGTTTATTTTTAAGACATGATGATTTTGTATATCTATGTTATACTATCGGAAAGTAAGGTTGTGTATATCGTGACTTGATGGCATTGATTTTTATGTGTTTCCTTGATACTTAGACTTGATTTATTTTCATTACTACTGAGTTGGCGTACTCACATTACTCCCTGCACCTCTGTGTGCAGATTCATGAGCAGATATCGAGCATTAGCTTTTATATCATAGCGGAGCCGGATCGTGGGATATAGAGGTAGATGTTTAGCGTTCGCAGCATCTCTGTTTTCCCTTCTTGTTGTATTTAGCTTTGATTCGGAGTATAGTATTATAATAGTTTATTTTGGCTTATTTCACTAGATGCTCATGACATGTTGGCTCCGCATTTTGGGGACGGAAGTACTGTATAAAACAAAATTGGCCTATTATATTAAGAAATTTTCTATATATTTTTATGAAATTCTTGAAACTTAAATGGTATCAGAGCCCTAGGTTACATAGGACTCAATGGTCATGAGCAGGTTTAGTAGAGTCTTACGGATCGTTACGGAGACGTCTGTATTTATCTTCGAGAGGCTACCGAACTTTTAGGAAACATTTCTATCTTTCTTGAACTCTTTCGTGCTGACCTATTTATTCTTGAATGTGAACTTACGTTGTTCATTCTCTTACAGATGGTGAGTACACGCCATAACGATCAGAGTGACCAGTCACCGGCTAGACCAGTGAGAGATTGAGGTCGCGGTCGAGGCCGTGGTAGAGGTAGGGGGCCAGCCCGCGCAGCAGCCGAGGCAGTACCCAGGATCCCCCTATAGATCATGATCAGGTTCTCGCCGATGGTGTCCCAGCGGGACAGGCCCAAGTACCAGCAGTGCCTATGGTTATTCCGAGTCTTCAGGAGACCCTGTCTCAGATAGTGTCAGTATGCACCGGTTTGACTCAGGCCTTTGCCATGTCTTCTTCTGCCAGGCCGGGGGAGGCAATCAGACTCCAGCTGCCTGGGCACCTGCGCAGGCT
Source organism: Nicotiana paniculata (assembly GCA_005239505.1). Classification (NCBI taxonomy): domain Eukaryota; kingdom Viridiplantae; phylum Streptophyta; class Magnoliopsida; order Solanales; family Solanaceae; genus Nicotiana; species Nicotiana paniculata. Next base: position 26,433 of record MDKI01161852.1, read on the forward strand.
GCACAGGGTATTCAGGCACCGGGAGCAGCCCCAGCCCAGCCAGCTGCTCCGGTTCAGGATTATCTGGTCCTTGCTATGCTTGAGGACGAGCAGCGCAGGTTGAAGAGATTCAGCAGACTTTAGCCTCCAACTTTCAGCGGTACAAAGGGCGAGGATTCCCAGGGATTTCTAGATAGGTGCTAGAGGATACTGCACACCGCGGGTATTCTGGAGACCAGTGGGGTCTCATTTGTTACATTTCAGTTTGCGGGTGCTGCCTTTACCTGGTGGGAGTCTTTCGAGAGGCTTAGATCGGTTTGATCAGCACCTCTTACCTGGCAGCAGTTCTCCACGATCTTTTTGGAGAAGTATGTTCCTCAGTCCCACATAGAGGAGCAGCGTAGACAGTTTGAACAGTTGCTCCAGGGAGAGTTATCAGTCACTCAGTACGAGATGAGATTTTCCGAGTTGGCTAGGCATGCTTCTGAGATTATCCCTACTGATAGGGAGAGGGTGAGGAGGTTTGTAGGTCTTTCTTATCAGCTTCAGTTGTTTATGACTCGGGAGAGAGTATCAGGTGCTTCATTCGAGCAGGTAGTTAACATAGCTCGAGATATTGAGTCTATTCGCCGCCAGGAGCAGGAGGAGAGGGAGGCCAAGAGGCCTCGTGGTTCGGGCAGTTCTGGTGGTGCTCCCTTTAGGGGACAATTTCAGCAGGGTAGGGGCCGTTCATTCAGGCCTCCTCAGTCAGCCCGCCCAGCATATAGTGGTGCATCTTCGGGGCAGGGTCCCCGTGGTTCTCAGTCAGACCGTACTTCATTTGGTGCCCTCCCAGCTCAGAGTGCACCTCGAGCTACTCCAGTTCAGGGTTCATCTATACAGAAGTCTTCCAGTGGCCGTACATGTGCTAGGGGTTTTTATCCGTCCCCGCCTCCAGCTCCGGGTAGTTGTTTTGAGTGTGGAGAGTTCGGGCACGGGTGGAGGCAGTGTCCCTGCCGTTCCGGTAGATCTTCCCAGCAGAGGGGCCGGCCCTTAACTTCAGCTTCTGTCACTTCACCACCCGCTCAGGTAGCTAGGGGTGGTGGTCAGTCAGCCAGAGGCCGCCCTAGAGGGGGAGGTCTATCAGGGGGAGGTCAGGCTCGTATGTATGCATTTTTAGCCAGGCCGGATGCTAAGGCCTCAAATGCCGTGATTGCAGATATTGTTTCAGTATGTTGCCGTGATGCCTTGGCTTTATTTGACCCTGGTTCTACATATTCCTATGTTTCTTCATATTTTGCCGGTTTTCTGGATATGCCCCGTGAGTCGCTAGTCACCTCTGTTCATGTGTCGACTCCGGCAGGCGATACTGTTGTTGTGGACCGTGTGTATTGGTCGTGCATTATATCTATTGGGGGTCTAGAGACCCGAGTGGACCTACTGTTACTCAGCTTGGTCGATTTTGACGTGATATTGGGCATGGATTAGTTATCTCTGTGCCATGTTGTTCTTGATTGTCACGCTAAGACCATGACCTTAGCTATGCCGGGGTTTCCGAGGGTTGAGTGGAGAGGTTCTTCCGAGTATATGCCTAGCAGGGCGATTTCTTACCTGAAGGCTCATCGCATGGTTGAGAAAGGGTGTTTATCTTATTTGGCCTTTGTGAGGGATGTCGGTGGTGAGGCTCCCACTATTGATTCAGTTCCTGTGGTCCGTGACTTTCCGGATGTGTTTCCTGCAGACCTGCCAGGCATGCCACCTGACAGGGATATTGATTTTGGTGTTGACCTGGTGTCAGGCACTCAACCTATTTCTATTCCACCATACCGTATGGCACCATTGGAGCTAAAGGAATTGAAGGAGCAGCTTCAGGAGCTCCTGGATAAGGGGTTCATTTGGCCTAGTATGTCACCTTGGGGTGCACCAGTGTTGTTCGTAAAGAAGGATGGGTCCATGCGTATGTCTATTTACTATCGGCAGTTGAATAAGGTTACGGTGAAGAACCGGTATCCCTTGCCCCGCATTGATGATTTGTTTGACCGGCTTCAGGGAGCCAGAGTGTTTTCCAAGATTGATTTGAGATCTGCGTATCATCAGTTGAGGATTCGGGACTCTGATATTCCGATGACTGCTTTCAGGACCAGATATGGTCATTATGAGTTCTTGGTTATGTCATTTGGGCTGACCAATGCCCCAGCTGCGTTCATGCAATTGATGAACATCGTGTTTCAACCTTATCTTGATTCCTTCGTCATTGTGTTCATTGATGACATCCTGGTTTATTCTCGTAGCCGGGAAGAGCATGCTCAGCATTTGAGAGTTGTGTTGCAGAGGTTGAGGGAGGAGAAACTTTATGCGAAATTCTCTAAGTGTGAGTTTTGGCTTGGTTTGGTAGCTTTCTTGGGGCACGTGGTGTCTAGTGAGGGGATTCAGGTTGATCCAAAGAAGATAGAGCGGTGCAGAGTTGGCCCAGACAGTGCTCAGCTACAGAGATTAGGATTTTTCTTGGTTTGGTGGGATATTACCGTCGCTTTGTGGAGGGATTCTCTTCGATTGCTTCACCTTTGACCAGATTGACCCAGAAGGGTGCTCTATTCAGATGGTTTGATGAGTGTGAGGAGAGCTTTCAGAAGCTCAAGTCAGCATTGACTACAACTCCAGTGCTAGTTTTGCCTGCTGGTTCGGGTTCTTACACAGTTTATTGTGATGCTTCTAGAGTTGTCTTGGGAGCGGTATTGATGCAGGAGGGTAGGGTGATTGCCTACGCATCTAGACAGTTGAAGGTGCACGAGAAGAATTATCCACTGCACGATCTTGAGTTAGCTGCCATTGTCCAAGCCTTGAAGATTTGGCGGCACTATTTGTATGGAGTGCAGTGTGAGATTTTCACTAATCATCGCAGTTTGCAGTATCTACTGAGGCAGAAGGACTTGAATATGCGTCAGAGGAGATGGTTAAATCTCCTCAAGGATTATGACCTCACTATCTTATATCATCCGGGGAAGGCCAATGTAGTGGTCGATGCCTTGAGTCGCACAGCAGAAAGTTTGGGGAGTTTAGCTTACCTTCCAGTAGAAGAGCGACCATTAGCTCTTGATGTTCAGGACTTAGCAGGTCATTTGGTGAGATTGGATCTATCAGAGCCCCCGTGGGTGTTGGCTTGTGTAGCCTCCAGGTCTTCTCTTTACGATCAGATTAGAGCAAGCTAGTATGATGATCCACATTTGCTTGTTCTTCAGGACAGGGTCCGCCGCGTTGATGCAAGGGATGTGGTTATTGGTGATGATGGGGTTATGAGGATGCAGGTCCAGATATGCGTGCCCAATGTAGATGGGCTTCGAGATTTGATTCTAGCAGAGGCTCATAGCTCGCGGTATTCCATCCATCCGGGTGCCGCGAAGATGTATCAGGATTTGAGGCAGCATTATTGGTTGAGGAGAATGAAGAAGGATGTTGTGGAGTTTTTGGCTCGGTGTCTCAACTGTCAGCAGTTCAATTATGAGCACCAGAGACCTGCTGGATTGCTTCAGAGGTTTGATATTCCGGAGTGGAAGTGGGAGAAGATCACCATGGACTTCGTAGTTGGACTCCTACGGAATTCGAGGAGGTTTGATGCTATATGGGTTATTGTGGACTGGCTGACCAAGTCCGCGTACTTCATTCCTGTTGGTACTTCATATTCATTAGAGAGGTTAGCTGAGATTTATATCAGGGAGATTGTCTGGTTGCATAGGGTTCCCATTTCTATCATTTCTGACAGAGGCACTCAGTTCACATCTCAGTTTGGAGAGCCGTGTAGAGAGAGTTGGGTACTGAAGTCGAGTTGAGCACAGTGTTTCATCCTATGACCGACGGGAAGTTGGAGCATACCATTCAGATTTTGGAGGATATGTTGCGTGCTTGTGTGATTGACTTTGGTGGTTCATGGGATCAGTTTCTGCCTCTAGCAAAGTTTGCATATAATAACAGCTATCAGTCGAGTATTTAGATGGCTCTGTATGAGGCTTTCTATGTTAGGATTTGTAGGACTCCGGTTGGTTGGTTTGAGCCGGGCGAGGCCAGGCTATTGGGCACATACTTGGTTCAGGATGCTTTGAGTAAGGCAAAGTTGATTCAGGAGAAGCTTCGCACAGTGCAGTCTAGGCAGAAGAGTTATGCGAGGTGGAAGGTCCGAGATGTGTCTTTCATGGTTGGGGATAAGGTGTTGCTCAAGGTGCCACCCATGAAGGGCGTTATGAGATTCGTGAAGAGAGGGAAGTTGAGTCCCAGGTTTATTGGGCCATTTGAGGTACTTCAAAGAGTTGGGGAGGTGGCTTACAGGCTTGCTATGCCTCCCAGTTTATCGAGTATTCATCCAGTATTCCATGTTTCGATGCTCCGGAAGTATGTTGGTGACCCTTCCCATGTTTTGGACTTTAGCACGGTTCAGCTCGAGGGTGATATGTCATATGAGGTAGAGGCAGTGGCTATTTTGGGACGACAGGTCAGGAAGCTGAGGTCTAAGGATATAGTTTCAGTGAAGATTCAGTGGAGAGGGAAGCCGGTGGAGGATTCCACCTAGGAGACCGAGCGGTAGATGCGGGACAGATATCCTCACTTATTTGAGACTCCAGGTATGTTTCTAGACCCGTTCGAGGACGAACGTTTGTTTAAGAGGGAGAGGATGTAACGACCCGACCGGTCATTCCGTGAGATTTACCCTGTTTCCTCTATTTTGCATTTGTTATATATCGCTATCCTGTCTTTGATGTGTTGGATCAGTTGGTTTGGGTCCGGAGTGGTTATGGTGAGAGTTTAGGCATTTAGCCTTTTAAAGTAGCCTAATAGTTGAGAAAGTCAACTGAGAGTTGACTTATTGGTAAGCGACCTCGGAATGCGTATTTTATGGCTCGGATAGCTTCGTTAGGTGATTTGGGACTTAGGAGTGTGTTCAGAACATTTTTGTGATGTCCGGTGTAGAATTAGGCTTGAATTGGCGAAAGTTAGTTTTTGGCGATTTTCGGTCGGATGTGGAAAAAAGTCTATCGGGGTAAGAATGGAATTCCGGAAGTTGGAGCAGGTTCGTAATGCCATTTTGGATATGTCTGCAAAATTTCAGGTCAATTAAAGGTGTTTTGATTTGTTTCGTAGTTGGAAAAATTTAGAAGTTTCGAAGTTCTTAGGCTTCAATTTGATGTAAATTTGGTGTTTCGTAGGCTCGACTAAGTTTGAATGATGTTATAGGATATATTGGTATTTTTGGTTGAGGTCCCGAGGACCTCGGGTGTGTTTCGGATGGTTAACGGGATTTTGAGTTTGGAACTTGGCATATTTTTCTGGTTTTTATTGCAGAGACTTTTGTTCATCGTGTTCGCGGGTGGGAGGCCGCGTTCGCGAAGAGTTTTTTGCGGGATCTGAGTTTTTGTTCATCGCGTTCGCGAAGAGGAGGACGCGAACGCGGATGTCTAAGTGTGCTGGTCAACACGTTCGCGTTCAAGGGCACGCGTTCGCGAAGAATAAAGGGGGGGGGGGTTGGGGACCCCCAGGGGTTTTGGCCTATGCGTTCGTGTGTCAGGGACGCATTCGCGAAGGCCTGAGGAGGCAGTGATTCGCGTTCGCGGGCTCGGGGTCGCATTCGCATAGTGTAAATTATAGGCCTGTTAGAAATTGTTCTATGCGAATGCGGTCATAGTAACCCGTTCGCGAAGAAGGAATTAATATAGCTGGGCAGAATGTTTAAAAAGGACTGGGGTGCGAATTTGGTTTTCATTTCCTCCATTGTTGCATGCGAAATTGTTAGCTTTTGAGAGGAATTTGAAGAGAAATCAAGGGAAATCATTTGGAGGTAATAATTTCAACTTCATAACACGTTTCTATGTAAATTCTTATGTAATTAAACCATAAATATTCTGGAAGTTTAACCAAGTTGGGGAAGAAGGGTCCATGGGCAAATTTATTTTCTTTTGAGGATTTGAGTGGGCAATTATGGTCCGATTTTAGTGTTCTTGGTATGTATAGAATCGTGGAAGGAAGAGGTTTCTAATATCGTAAAAATTATTGAATTCCGAGATGTGGGCCCGGGGCTCGGGTTTGGCCGAATTTCGAGATTTTTGATTAAATTGATAATTTTCGATTGGGTTGTGTTCCTTGAGTATATATTTATAATGTTAACTGGTTTTGGCTAGATTTGGAGAAATCGGGAGCCAATTTGAGGGGCAAAAGCATAGCGGACTAGTGTTGTGGCCGGTAGAGGTAAGTAATGGTCTTAAATCTTGTCCTGAGGGTATGGAACCCCGGACTGCATTGTTTTCTCACTGAATTTGGGATGGCGCACACGTTGGATAACAAATATGTGGCGCGTACCGATTTTTGGACTGGACTAGGTCCTCTCCGCGGCGACTAATGAGTTGCATATTTACTCAAAACCTTATGTTAAACTATGTTGTAAAGATTTGTGAAATATTTGGGCTATAAGCCGTGTTTGGGGCCTCATGCCAATCTGTTTAGACCCTTTGAGGGATTTTTACTGTTGTTTCCTCACTACCTATTGATGATTTTACTCAGCATCATTGTGCATACTATTTTATTTGAAACTCAGCCTGATTTACACTACATGAGCATTAAAATGATGTTTTCGGGTCGAGTTCTCTGTTTTACTAATTCGCCCGAGGGGCTTTTCGAGTGGTTCCACCGAGTGTGGCCGAGGGCCAAGAGTGATGGTGAGGTGCTGAGTAATATTAGCGCTTGGGCAGAAGGAGCCCCTCTGGTACACCCCCAGTGAGCGCACCGAGTGTGAGTGACGAGTGATTGGGAGGCTGGAGTGACTGTGAGGTTCTTGTTATATTTAACTTTGATTCGGAGTTTAGTATTATAATAGTTTATTTTGGCTTATTTCACTAGATGCTCATGACATGTTGGCTCCGAGTTTTGGGAATGGCAGTACTGTATAAAAAAATTGGCCTATTATATTAAGAAATTTTCTGTATATTTTTATGAAATGCTTGAAACTTAAATGGGATTTCCAAAAGAAATTTGTGAACATGCGGTAGTCAGCTAGCCTAGTTCTACGATGGGCGCCATCATGACCGATTAGGATTTGGGGTCGTGACATCAGCTTATTATTATCGAGTCAGCACACGAGTCATAGGTATGATGCGCGATCGTGGGTCAGCTTATCATTATCGAGTCAGCACACGAGTCACAGGTACGATGCGGGATCGTGGGTTAGCTTATTATATCGAGTCAGCACGCGAGTCGCAAGTATGATTCGCGATTGTGGGTTAGCTTATGACCTCAGTCCCTATGATCACCCTTATGACTCCGGCCGGTTGTCTTGTCCTGGTATGTGTATGATCACTTGAGTTCTGAGTCACTTATAACTGGAGTATCAGGTATTTTTTAAGAGGAGATTTTAGTACTTTGTTGTCCCTTTTTCAGTTATTATCTGGATTCCGTTATTTGCTATGTACTTGTTTCTCGCTGTCTTTCATGTCTATTGTATTTCATCATATTCTATCACATGTTGTATTGTGGGACCTTAGTAAGAGTCTAAATTGCCCCCTCATCAGTACCCCTCTGAGGTTAGGCGGGCGACTTATTGAGTACACATTGTTTTTGTACTCATGCTGCACTTGCTGTGCATTTTTATTGCACAGGTACTTTCATAGCAATGTTGAGGATTCGGAGACTTAGGCGAGCTGCACCATCCGGAGGCGATCCGCAGTTGGCAGAGTCACCTTCTTACTATGTTTATTCATTTTTAAATTTCCTAGTCCAAATTGTATTTTGGACAGGCTTGAAGTGATTGTATAACTTCTTAGAAATTGCTCATGTACTTGTGACACCGGGTTCTGGGGACGTGTTGGGATTTATTTCATTAAAATGAATTGATGTGCTGTCGTATTTAAGTTTACTAAAATGTATTTATTTGATTACGAAATGCATGAAAAGGTAACGATTTCGAAAATGTTAAAACTGGAAAGTTGCTTCAATTAATTAATGTTTTGTCTTGCCTGACCTTGTGTCCGGCCCCATCACGACCTTAGGGATTTTGGGTCGTGAAACAGCTACCTCTATATCCCGCAAATCCGGCTCCGCGCGGAAAGATGGCTAATTCTCGATATCTACACCTGAATCTGCACACGGAGGTGCAGGGAGTAATGTGAGTACACCAACTCAGTAGTAATGAAAATAAATCAAGTCTGAGCAGCAAGAAACGCATAAAAGTCAATGTCATCAAATCACAAGAGGCACAACCTTTCTTTCCAACAGTATAACATAGATATGTGAAATCATCATGTCTTAAAATCATCTTCAGAAAAATCTTTTAACGAATGTATATTTTTCAACAACTTCAACCGAAAGGTTTAGTATAAAAGTAAAATGAATCATATAGAGGCCTCTCGGGCAAACATATTTCATAAGCTCAGAGTGAGAGTAGTAAATCATCAGTAGCCCCTCGGGCAAAACATATATCATAATCATCCCCTCAGGCATACCTCACCATCACTCGTAATCAGTCCCTCAGCACCTCACAGTCACTCATGCCTTCCAATAACTCGTCACTCAGCACTCGGCACTCTGTAGCTACCTGCGCTCACTGGGGGTATGTACAGACTCTAGAGGGGCTCCTACAGCCCGAGCGCTATAAACAGGCCAAATCATGGCATCAATTACTCCCAGGCACTCGGCCTCTCTCATATCATAACATCCTCACAATATTGGCCCTCGGCCTCACTCAGTTAGACACCCACATCATGCCACTCGGGCCATAAATAAACGGGGTTCTCGACCCAAGATAGTATTTCATTTCAAGAAATAGTAATATCATCAAATAGGAGTGTCAACAATTTCACAAGAAAGACTGAGTGAAAAATCACAGTTTCAAAGTAGTGAGAATATCAGTAAAATAGACCCCAAGGGGTTAAAACAGATCGGCACTAGGCCTCAAACATGACTTATAGCCCAAATATATCAAATCGTAATAATACTGTAAAACATATGCTTAAAAAGCAGCTTAAAAAGCAGTTTCACAACTTAGTAGTTGCCTGAAAAGAAACATATTTCAAAATTTTCAGTTCGTGCATTCCCCACACTCGTCATCCAGTGTGTGTGTCACTCCAAATCCATTAAGGGATGTAAAGTCGGGGTTCCATACCCTCAGGACAGGATTTATAACCATTACTTACCTCTACCGAGCCCCAACACTAGTCCGCAATGCTCTTTCCCCTCAAATTGGCTCCTTATTGCTCCGAATCTAGCAAAAACCAGTTTAACATCATCAATATATATCGAAGGAACTCAACCCAATCAAAAATTATCAAATTAAACAAGAATCTCGAAATTCGGCCATACCCGAGCCCCGGGCCCACGTCTCGAAATTCGATAATTTTTACATCACTAGAAACCTCGACCTCCCACGATTCTACTCATACCAAAATCATCACAATCGGATCACAATTGCCTACCCAAAACCTCAAAAGAATTTCCAATTCTCCACCCCCTTCTTCCCAACCTTTTCCTACTCAAATCCTTAAATTTTCAAGTCTAATCCGAACAAAATAGCATAGGAACGATGTTTGTAACCAAAGAACTTACCTTTGCTGAAGAATCTCTAGTTTTCCTCTCCAAATCGCCTTCAAAGAACTCCTCCCGCATGCAAAATGGTGAAAAATAAAAGAATTTTCACGGAGGGCCTTTATATACTGTTTCTGCCAGTCATTTCCGCACCTGTGGACATTTAGTCGCACATACGGAATCCGACTTAACGGACCAATTCCGCACCTGCGGCCACTCCTCCGCACCAGCGGCTTCGCAGGTGCGGCCAAAACTTTGTACCTACGAAAAAATCTCCTGCCTAGCCTTTTCGCACCTGCGACATCGCACCTGCGGCTGCCCGACCGCAGGTGCGGTCAACACCAGAACTTTCACACCAGCAGCTATTGCTTCAAATTTCCAAGTCCAAAAACCCCCGCCAACCATCTGAAATCAATCTCGAGCCCCTCGGGGCCCCAACTAAACATACCAATACACCCCATAGCATTATTCCAACTTAGTCGAGCCTTCGAAACACCAAAAACAACACGACAACACCAAAATTACATCAAATTCAAGCCTATGAACTTTGAAACTTCCAAATTTCGCCAACTATGCTGAAATCGACCAAAACACCTCCGATTGACATGAAATTTTGCAGACATATCCAAAATGACATTACGAACCTGCTCATCCTTCTGGAATTCCATTCCGACCCTGATAGTTTATTTTCCACTGCCGACCGAAATCACCAAAAACTAACTTTCGCTAATTCAAGCGTAATTCTACACCGGACATCACAAAAATATTCTGAACACACTCCTAAGACCCAAATCACCTAACGAAGCTATCCGAGCCATAAAATCCGCATTCTAAGGTCGTTTACCAATAAGTCAACTCTCAGTTGACTTTCTCAACTATTAGGCTACTTTAAGAGACTAAATGCCTCAATTCTTACCATAACCACTCTGGACCCAAGCCAACTAACCCAACACAACAAAAACACGCTAGCAATATATAAAAATGCAAAATGGGGGAAACGGGGTAAATCTCACGGAACGACCGGCCGGGTCATTACAGATTCACAATATTCAATCTCACAACAAGAAGTCAACACATGTTGAGATATTCCAAATACGGGCAAGTCGACTAAGGTGTAGGTTACCTATATTCCTTTTTAAGGTTGAATAATTATGAGGGATCTTTCCACAATCCAAAGAAAGGTAAGAAGCTAAACATAATCACAGCTTCAATTACGGCTAAATAATTATAGGGAGAGATTATACTAATTCTAGTTAAATAGGCAGTTTATGAAGGAAAATATAGCATGATGGTAGAAGAGGTAAAGTCTTCAGTTAAGTCGATTAAGATCAAATAAGCAACAAAGGAAAACTAAGCAAGAAGTTTCTAATTTAAGCAGGAAGAGATGATACTAGTAAACAGGAACTCAGATATAACAATTACAACTTCATACACAGGGAATATAAGGACCTAAGAATCCTAAAAGGCCAACCTATTTGCAAATAAGTCTGAGTACGCACTCATCATCTCACGTACATGGGCTACAATCAGCATAGAAGATTCAAATTCTAAGGGGTAATTCCCCCACACAAGGTTAGAAAAGATACTGACCTCAAAGACGACAACCCGATACAATAAAATGGACTTCCCAGGTGAAAAGGCCTCCGGACGGCTAAAATATGAAATTTTCCCCTTAATAATACTACGATGTCCACCACACTAACCAAATTTCAATTTACAACAATGCAAAACAATTGCACCAATATTAGCAAGGTTTCTATACATTAAGTGATTTTGACATTTTATCAAACACCTAGTAGGCATAAATCTTTAAATCTCATAACCATAGAATTAGTTCATCCAACTACCACCATTTTCCAACAACTTATCCCCACCTTCATTTTTAAATAATTTATAACTTCCAACATCACATGTATGATCATCCACCCACACCCAACCAACAAACTTTTATCAAATAATCACCTCTCAATCTCTACAATAATTATGTATTTAAATTGAGATTTTATGGCTTCCAATCACCATACCAAGAGTTCCAATACTTAATTCATACTAAAATTCCCATAATAAATCGATATATTTAAGTCTAAGGGTGTAGGATTACCTTTTGGAAGAGATCTTGCGAAACCCTACTTTGAATTCTTGAAGAAATTTCATGAAGATCTAATGATTTGATGGTGGATTGAGTTAGTTTTAGGGTTGAATTGATGGAATGAAACACCAAATTAGTAGGGATGTTCGTGCCCCCTTTTTCTATCGCACGGGTTAGGTACGGAGAGATCGGATTTATGATATTCTGGACAACTCCTTAAAGGAAGAGGTTTAAGGAAGAGTCGCCACCTAACGATTTTATGGTGCGGTAGGTCACCTAGAGTAGATAACTCATGAACTAGTTTGCATTACCAAAGATTGGAAGGGCTTGAAGTTATCCCAAGGGGAAGGTGTTAGGCACCCCTCAAGATCCACAATTGTGGGTCCCAACCAAGAAGTTTTGTGAGTTTGGACGATGGAAAAGATAGCAAATAAGTCTCACACAAGAGGGGAGTTCAAACAAGTAGAAAATCTTTAAAGGGTTTTTGAAAATAAACATGGCAGTAAAACATTTGAAAAGAAATGTCCTAGGTTTAAAGTAATACGGATCACATCAATGCAATACCTGGTATGTCACTCCTTAGAAAGGGGCTACACGTGGTATTAGCGCACCGGCCATCATATCTGTATTCTACCCTTCCCACCCCATAAAGGTATTTAAAATGCGCGTGTTGGTCACGAAAGCTTATTGCGTGCTATTACCCGTCCCATCCTATAAGTACTGGACGACATTTAGGACTACTAACCCTACAATGTGAGTACTAGGCTGAACCTCAGGTTTTAAAAGGATAAAATTCTAAGCGACATGTAAAACAGATAGGACTACAGATATGGGAACACATACCGGTACATAAAGGGCTCACAGATCCCTCCATAAGTAACCATGTAAATAGCACGTCTCAAACACAACTAAGGTCTCAAATAAAGGATTTAAAACATGAGTTTTAAGTTGGAAAACAGTAGGTTTCAACAGTTTAGTAAAGGACTGATTCTTTGGATAAACAATAATAAAGCAAGGAATTTTAAAGGACAGAATAGTTTTGAGAAGAGTGATAGATTAAAAATTCAGTAATTTAAATACCAGGAATTGAAAAGTTCGTAGCAGTTTAAAAGTCTTTAATAAAAGGAGACGAATAATTTTTAGAAAATCAGTAGTCAGAAGTAAAACAAGATTTTAAATAAAGCAGAGTAATTTCAACAGGAGTGACTTACTTTGACATCCAATAATTCAAAATAGGGCAAGAACTAGTAGTTTAAAGGAGTTTTAGCAAAAGAGAGTGAGTGCACAATTTCAGAACCCAAATAATTTTAAAAAACAGAACAAGGATTCAAGCGGAATGATCTTGAATAGAGTGAACTGATTCTAAAAATCCAGTAGTTCAAAGAAACACTCGGAGCATGAGTCTAATAAATTTCAGTAAAGAGAAAGTGAATGCATGATCAATGGTTTTAAAATAGAGCAGGAGTTTTAGGAAAAATAGGGTGAATTTCAAAAGGGGATAAAAACAAGAGTGAAGGCAGCAACATTTCAAGGATTTCAAAAGAGACTAATTGGTTCTAATATCAGCTAAGTGTAAATGATTAATTGGTTTTAGAGCATACTAGGCCTAAGGTTTGCCTAGGCGGGCGTATACACTGCCTATTTGTTTTAAAGGGTGAACATGCAGGTTTAAGATTTGATTTTAAATATGTGCATGATAATACATTTGCAGAAACGTTTCAAACTACTTAATCACATTTTAGCAAGATTGTTAGATTAGATACATATTAACTAGGCGTTTGACAGAGTATAACTTAAAACAAACATGCTGAACGCAAAGTCCTAAAGAACATGGTATCTAATGCATACATGAGTGCCTAAAACATGGTTTCTACATGTGGTGCTTATGAAGATGCAGCAGCAATAACATTATGGCAGTTTATTACCTTATTAGAACTGTTAATTGTGAGCATGGCTTGTGAGATGTAATGAATATGATATATGCTAAAATAAGAACCTAAGCATAATTTCTAATGCATGGGATGCATGTCCTAAACAGGATGTCTACTGCACACATAGGGAAATAAACCTATGGTCATGATTTCTACCCAATTACTGTACTAAACATGCATAACACCCTCCCACATTCGCTATCCAACCCCAATTATTCGTTTACAAATTATTACAAGCCCAGGATAATGAATTAAATCACTAAAGAAAAATAAGAAGCTACTTCTATATGGAGCCTTCAATCAGGCCCATTCTTCCAACCGCAATCCTTTCGAGTTTCACAGCCTTACATGGTCTGGGTGCGGAAAAGCTCCCTAGGGCCCTCGTGGGTCCCTGGCCAATACCAGCACCCAAATATATTGCCAAAATTAAGCATGTGCAGTGTAGAATTACCAGCCTCAGTATGTCAAAATTCAGAGGGAACTCAGAGGTTCCCTAAGCAATGCTCACACTGAGGGGGTAGAACCTAAGTTTTCTAGGAATAGTGCGAGGTGCCAGGACTGAGTTTAAAAAAAGGACGGAGTTTTTGAAAAAAAAAAGACAGAATTCAATTGAAAGAGTTTATAAATTGAAGAGTTATTTTAACAGAATAATTTTTTTTTTAAAAAGTAGTACTATCTAAGAAGAACAGATCAAAACAAAACCAGTAATACAAAGACAGTGGGGATTGGGGACAAATAAGTCACATAATAGGCAGGAGAAGATACATACATTCATTAAAACTTGTTTAAACATAGCTGCATAAATCAGAGAGGTTCAGGGCATCAGGGGACAGTAGAGTTAAACTAAACAGGATGTTAAACATCATAATAGATGCATATAGGAATAGACTAAACATATGTAAACATTATTAACTCAGCCAAAACATATAAGTCCTAAAGAGATAAGGCATGGTAAGTACTAATAGAGAAGAAACAATAGATTAATCACATGTCGAACAACAGAAACACAAATAGAAGGAAATCAGGAAGATGACAAACTGAAATAGTAGTAAACACATTGGTTTGACACTCGAACATTAATTAAAACATACCAGTGAGAAAAGAGCAGGCAGAATGAAAGAGAAAAATGAGCACAATGGTTACCCTTGGCTTATAGCCGGCTAACAGTAACCAAGTGCAAAAGAGAGCAGTAGAGAAAAGAGCTTTGTAAGAAAGAAAGAGTTTTTAACACAGGTCTGTGTGTGTGTGTGTTATTGAAAGACATAGAGTATTTATAGTTGAAAACAGACAGTAAAAAAATAAAGTAAGAATTACAATGGCATGGTAATAAAATAAGATAGAATCCAACCAGTGTAAGAAAAATACACGGTTTCCTTAAATTAAGGAGTTCAAACTCAGAAATGGTAAAAACATATAGCCATATAAGGTAAATGAAAATCAGTGCAGGACTTAAATAAGGAAAGAACCTAGTCTTGTTAAGTAATAGAGGACTCAGAATCAATTAACCAAGAAATCAACAATCACTACTTAATTCAAGGGATTCAAATTCAAACGCTAACACATATACGCAAAGTATAAAATCAGTCAAGACTCAATCAAGGAAAGAATCAGGTTCACTAAGCAATGGAGAAAACAATTAAGACCAAGGTTCAAAATATTTTAATTAAGGAAAAAACCAGTAAGAATAAATTACCACAGACGAGTCAATAAATTTGGATAGAAATAAAAGGAAGGCCTGTCAATCAAACCTCTAAGTGTGGAGTCTAGCATATAATCATATAAGAGTCACAATCGTATAAATAGGCAGGAGTACTTAGACATAGTAGACAGGCAAGTTTAAAAGATGCAAGGCTGAGCAGCCCTAGTAGTCACAAGCATAAGTTAGGCTAAGGAAGCTTAGTAGCACTCATTCAAACGATATAGTCAAAGAAACTCAAGCAAATAGAGACGAACAGTCGTGCTAGTACGCAGAATCGCATATAGAGGTCTAGGAAAATTGGGGTTTTCAACATAGGAAAGTTAGAAAGCGGTAAGAACATAGAATCATTCGAGATATACAGAGAATATTTTAGACATAAAGAAGAAATCAGTTTAAAACAAGCGTAGAAAAACTCAGAGAAACCCTAATTTTAAAAGTAAGCAAGAAACGTTTAAAGATGATGGATCTTAACGATCGAGTTGAGAATAGTGTAAAACATAAAGGAATAAGCTTAAATCGCTAAAAATGACAGGGATTTAAGAGGTTTAGGTCAAAAATCAGGGTTTCATCAGAAACCACAAAAAAATAGGAGAACTTGCCGTAAAACTCAAAGGTCATGGTGGTTCTGGCATAGTCGAGTCAAAACCCTGCTGGAGACAACCCAAGCAGGAGCTCCAGTAGTGAGTTGGACAATGGTCGAAACCATCGAAGGCTTCAGAGATGAAGTGAATCGGAGAGAGGAGGCCTCATGGAGGCTGGTGGTCGAAAAGATGGTGGCCGGAGGTGGCCGGAGAAGGGCGGAGCTTCATCAGAGAAGGAGGTGAACAGGGAAGGTTCTCGAAGAGACCATAGATAGAGAGAGGGTTGGTCTCGAAGAATGAGGGGTCGGGGAGGGGTAGTTGGGAGTTAATTATGGAAATGGGTGATCTGGGCCGTTGATCTTATCTGATCAACGGCTCAGATTTAATCAAGGGTTGGGCCGGGTTAATTTTAGGACTAGGCTGAGGTGAATTAATAATCTGATGGGTTGGGGTATTTTGGTTAGGTTTTAAATAAAACATGGCTAATTGTTAAATACCCACTAATAATAGATCATTAATTAATTAAAATAGCTAATAATTGTATAAAAGTAAAATTAAGTTTAAATAGGAAAAATTACGTAATTAACTAATACTAAGTATAAAAAATGCATAAGTTTCGAATTAAAATAATACAAAATGCTCAATTGGGTCGTAATTGTAAAATTGTTGCAATTGAAATTAAATAAGACCCAATTGTCTAATTGGTGAAATAATTGAATTTCACTAGATAAAAATTGATTATAAATAACATACTGAGCTGGGAAATATTTTAAAAATAATTTCTAGCATAATTTATGAATTATTTAAATATAAAATATTAAAGTAAGCAGGAAAATAATTTAATAAAAATATGAAAAAACACTCATTATTACGAAGAGTAATTTTTAGGGCTTATATGCAAGTTTGAAAATAATTTGAGAAAAATTGGGTACCAACAGGGATTACTCGCCTTGAAAATGGGAGGAGTTGGAGGACTTAAGAGAGTGGAGAAGAGCTCCAAAATCCGCCCAAACTGAAGTGGGGAAATAACCCCCGAAGGTCTTATATCAAAATAGGGTCGGGTTCCAAAAAAAACAGAATTTGTGCAGCCGTGCGCCGCATGGGGCGGTGTGTGGGGCGGCGCGGTAGTATACAATTTTGCCAACTTTTGATAATTTGGCCATAAGTTCTTGTAGGTGTGTCCAAATGACGAACGGTTTGAAGAGTTACAAACTTGACTTGATGACCTTTCATTTGATAGGTTGTGCATCACATAAATCCTTATATATGTAGATATGATTGTCCAAAGTTTGGTCTTGTGCGTACTCATTTGAAACTTTAGTCTATCATGAAATTTTCCAACTTGACTTAGACATAGGAATCTCCTTAGACCCCACATCACATATAATATGCCTTGTACACTTGTTATCATATCCAATTGATATCGATCATATCAACAGTCCTCATCGGCGCACAAAATGATATAATTAGCATACATCGACTTTCTTAATAGTGCTTAAGTACTTTAAAAAAAATTCCGGGGTGTTACAATCTCCCCCACTTAGGATCATTCATCCTCGAATGAGAAGTAGAGTCCGCCCCCAAACACATAACATAACTTATATTTTCTTCCGCACATCTCAATCTCCCAATTTTACTAACTCGCAAATTTTTCAGAAATTTTGGCAGAGTCTCCCCTGCAGTTGGGCCTATCCAACTGTCAAAGTAACACCAAAACAACTCCTAACAACACATCCACAACCCAACGAAACATCAAAATGTATATATCAATAAAACTATTCTGAGGATTAGAAGCACTGCATTATGATAATCATATCAGGACATGAAACACATAATATGTCTGGCATAACTACATCTATGGTCTTGATAGTTGTTCATAATCGATTACAACATTATCAATTAACCTCATGTTAATAAAATCTCATTTCAGACCTCCACTTTATTAACAATGAGACGCGAGGAATGAAGACCTCATTATTAGATACTTGAATCACCAAGCCACAACTAACACCACCGGGCACACACCCCGCAAGCTGAAACTCAAGAAGCACATAACGAAAATGACTGGATATGAAAAGAGAAACACATAAGGGAACTATCAAACAAGCCCATAGGAACAACTGTCTATCAATACTGACCTACAAAAGCAATATAACTCGAATCCCATCCTATTATTGCTTCCACCGTGATACTCATCCCGGTCCAAACATATCGAATCGCAAAAGATCATAAGGGCCTCGATGTGATGACCCAAAAGGTCATCCTGTGTGTATTTAGCTAAAACTGTGTTTCGAGGCCCCGAAAGCCTCCGTCAATCTTACCTCGATATACGTGCACAGCCTGGGCGCGTAGTCGGGAAGTCTTTATGTGGAAATGTGTTAAACGGTTGAATTTATGATAATTAATAGAATAAAGTTGAATTTGGTCAACATTTTTTGTAAATGGTCCCGGAGGGTCCGTAAGAAAATATGGGACTTGGGCGTATGCCCGGAATCAAATTCCGAGGTCCCAAGTCCGAGAAATGAATTTTCAAAGATAATTGTTTTATGAAAATAATTAAAACTTTTGAAAATGAATTTTTATGTGAAATTTGTGTTACCAGGCCCGTATTATGGTTCTGGGGCCCGGAACAGGTTCAATATATATTATATGAGTTATATGCAAATTTTGGTGTAAAACAGACTTAATTTGACGGGTGTGGGACCAAAATTGGAATAATTGAGCTTTATGAAGTTTTAAGAAAATTCCATGGTTTTTGGAGTTTAATTACTTGTTTATGATGATATTTTGGTGATTTAAATACTTGAATAGGTCCGTAGAAAGTTTTTGGATTCGTCTGTATTTTTGGTTTTGAGTCCCAAGGGCTCGGGTGAGGTTCGGGTAGATAACGAGGTGTAAAAAGGTTTAAAATCTGGTGTAAAGGGTGTTGTATCTAGTGTCAGGGAAATTACTCTATGCGACCGGTAGGTAAGGTCGCGATCGCATAGAGGAGTGAATGGGGGAGGGTACTGTGACCCTATGGATCGCATATATCCTTCCGTGATTGCATAGGGTGTAGGTGATCTGGAGGGGAGCCGGGTAATTATTCCCTTCCGCGATCACATAGCTCAAGCCAGTAGACTTCCGCGATCACAACCATCAAACCGCGATCACATTGACCAAGACCCAGACCCCTATGCGATCGCAACCCCTTCTCTGCGATCGCAAAGGGCATTTTTGCCCAATTATTTTTAAACCCCAAAAACAGAACACTTACACATGATTTTTCATATTTCACCAACTTCTTCTTCTCCAAGACACTATAGGCGATTCCTAAGCTAATTTTCCTCCATAACCATTTGGGTAAGTGATTCTAACACTAATTTCTTCCATTTTCCTTCATCAAACACTAGAATCTAGGTCTTAAATCATGAAATCAAGGTAGAAATTAGGGGTTTTGGGTAGAGTTAGTGTTTATGGGATTTTTGGGAATTCAACCTCAATTTGGGGTCGAATTTCAAAACAAATTATATATCCGGGCTCGTGGGGGAATGGGTGATCTGGTTTTGGTCCGAACCTCGTGTTTAGACCAAGCATGCCCGGGGTCGAATTTTGGGATTTTTGGAAGAATGTGGGAAATGAATAATTAGGCTATGGGACTGAATTATTGAGTCCTTATTGATGTTATTAAGTTAATTATGTCTTGATATTGTCGTTTCGGAGTCGAATTCGAGAGGAAAAGCAGTGTTAGAGGCTTGACTTGCATTTTGGAGCCGAGGTAAGTATGTTGCCTAACTTTGGTGAGGGAATAGGTATTGTGCCCTATGTGTTATGTGTTTTATCATGTTCAATGCATAGGTGAGGTGACGAGTACCTATGCATTGTGAGTCAAGTATGGCCGTGAGTCTGTTTTGCTTAATTACTTGTTATTACTTCAATGATTATTGTGTTATGAAGTAGTTCTTTTGGGAAATTTATTAACAGTGTAGACTACTTTATTAAGAATTGTGTTGTGATGTCCTAGTGAAGGACCCAAATCATTGTGTTGTGGTTATAGCTTAGACCTTTGCCGGGAAAATTTGTTGATTTTGGTCGTTATTTCCCCTTGCCGGGTGGTTATGACTTGAATTATTGGTAATTGATTTCCTTGCCAAGTTGTTATTTATTGTTTATGTTACTTGGGTGAGGAAGAGAGTAAAGCATGAAGGATGATGTCGTGTCATTCATTCATATCATTCATTTCATTTATTCATTATTGCATTATGAGGAAGAGAGTAAAGCACGAAGGGTGATGCCGTGCCATTCATTTCACATAATTACTTGTTGCATCGTGAGGATGAGAGTAAAAGCATGAAGTGTGATGCCGTGCCATTTATTTCATTATTTCATTATTGCAATGTGAGGAAGAGAGTAAAGCACGAAGGGTGATGTCATGCCATTCATTTCATATAATTACTTGTTGCATCGTGAGGACGAGAGTAAAAGCACGAAGGGTGATGTCGTGACATTCATTTATCTATTTACATATTTGTATTCCATAGCTCATGTTGATCCCTACTTGTGGCCCCCTTACATGTCCCCGTATTGATGTTGTGGCATTCATTTATCTATTTACGTATTTGTTTCCATAGCTCATATTGATCCCAACTTGTTTCCCCTTACTTGTCCACGTATTATTTGCTTATCAGTTACTTCCCTGTTATATTTTTGGTAGAACTGTACATGTAGGTTATTGTTGTCGTGTCTAGCCTCGTCACTACTTCAGCCGGGGTTAGGCCATGCACTTACTCAGTACATGGGGTCGGTTGTACTGATTCTACACCTGCACTTCTTTATGTTGTGTAGATCCCGCAGCTGGACCAAGTGGACACTGATAGAGGGAGTATCCTTCAGTCCATCTCGGAGATTTCAAGGTAGACCCGCAGACGTTTGTGGGCCTTGGCGTCTCCTCTATCCTTATCTTTCTATCCTGTCTTGTTTTTCTCATAGTTTCTGAGGCAGTTTATGTATTATTTCTTCGGACCTTGTATTTAGCAATTTTATAGACAGTTCGTGAGATAGTGACTCCAGACTCCGGAATTATTGCAAACGGGTTGTATTTTTGTTATTATCACTTAGTCCTGAATTTATTTACTTTCGCATTAAAAACTATGATTGTTTCTGGTTATCTCTGTTAATTCCATGTTAATAAGTTAGTATAATTAACACGTTGGCTTGCCTAGTGGGTGCAACATTAGGCACAGTCATGGCCCGAGGGTGGGATTTCGGGTCGTGAGTAGTTGGTATCAGAGCTCTAGGTTGCTTAGGTCTCACAACTCACGGACAACTTAGTAGAGTTTGAGGGATCGGTACGGAGACGTCTGTACTTATCCCCAGAGGCTGTAAAGTTAGGAATAACTTCATATCTTTCATTCTATGTCGTGCCATTTGAATTCTAAATACTAATTGAGTCTTTATCTTACTCTCTCGCAGATGGAGAGAACGCGTGCTTCCTCATCGACCGGTCAGTAGCCCGATCCCCCTATTGCAGCTCCTACGAAGGGCCGAGGCCGTGCTAGAGGCTGAGGCAGAGCTAGAGCAGCAGCTCCAGTAGAGGACCCACAGGTAGGATATGCCGGTGAGGTTCCTACTCAGACGGTTCCAGTCGGACCAGCTCAGGTTCCAGATGGGTTCATTGCCACCCCAGTGCTTCAGGACGCTCTAGTCCACTTGGTGGGACTTATGGAGAGTGTGGCTCAGCCGGTCTTCTTCCAACTGCACCAGCTGGCTCTCAAGATGGGGGAGGGACCCAGACTCATGTTATTCACACCCCATAGCAGGTTGCCACTCAGTTTCAGACTCTAGCACCTCAGACAGCTAGAGTAGCTCAGCTGGGTATTGTAGCACTGGCAGCCGAGGGTGCAACTATGTCAGCAGATGCTCTATGGAGACTAGATCGGTTCACCAAGTTATTCACTACTACATTTGCCTGACCAGACCAGTTGGGTCTTCACCTTTGACCTAGGCGCAGTTCTCCGAGTTATTCTTGGGGAAGTTCCTTCCAGTTATTCAGAGGGAGGATTTTCGGAGGTAGTTTGAGCGTCTCCAATAAGGATCTATGTCTATCACTCAGTACGAGACCAGGTTCATCACTCTATCCAGGCATGCACTTCTGATACATCCCACTGATTATGAGAGAGTTCAGAGATTCATTGAGGGTTTAACTCAGCCCATCAGACTCCAGATGGCCAGGGAGTCAGGTACTGATATTTCATTCCAGGATGTGGCCGATGTGGCCAGGAGGATTGAGATGATTCTGTCCCGGGGAGGTGGTTAGGGGGCTAACAAGAGGCCCCGTCACTTTGGTAGATTCAGTGGAGCCTCATCTAGAGGCAGGGATTCTTTCGCTAGAGGCCATCCATCCCGACCATTTCAGTCAGCACTTTAGGTATCTCACCGTGCACCACGAGCCCCTATTAATGCACCACCAGCACTTATCAGTGGACAACCACTTCAGAGCTACCAGGGTGGTTATCAGGGTCGTAAGGGACAGTTCTAGAGTCATCAACCACATCAACAGAGACCTTGTTAGTCTTGTGGTGTCCCAGGGCATATTGCCAAGTATTTCCCCCGAGCTTCTAGTGGCCCCCAGTATCAAGGTTCCCGTGCCTTGGTTCCAGCAACAGGTGCACCCCTAACCCCTCCGCCAGCTAGGGGTGGTGGTCGTGGTTCTAGAGGTGAAGGTCAGACTCATAGAGGTGGAGGGCAGGCCAGGGGAGGTAGAGGTTATCCCGTAGCAGGTAGACCCAGAGATGTACAGGTTGGAGGGGCTCAGCCCGGTGCTATACTTTTCCTGCCCATCCTGATGCTGAGGCTTCTAACGCAGTTATTACAGGTACGGTTTCAGTTTGCAGCCGAGAGGCTTCGGTGTGATATGATCCGGGCTCTACATTTTCCTATGTGTCTTTATATTTGGCCCCTTATTTGAGCATGCCTCGTGATTCCTTGAGTACTATTGTGCATGTGTCTACATCGGTGGGTGATTCTATAGTGGTAGATCGAGTCTACCGTGCTTGCTTAGTAGTTATTAGAGGTCTGGAGACTCAGTTTGATATTTTGCTTCTAGATATGGTTGACTTTGATGTTATATTGGGGATGGATTGGTTATCCCCCTATTATGTTGTTCTAGACTGTCATGCCAAGACTGTGACCTTGGCCTTGTCGGGGGTACCTCCTTTGGATTGGAGGGGGATTCCTAGTCATTCTTCTGGTAGAGTTATTTCTAATATGAAGGCTCGGTGCATGGTCGAGAATGGTTGTTTGGCCTATCTGGCCTATGTTCCTGATTCTAGTGCCGAGTTTCCTTCCTTGGAGTCTGTGCTCATGGTTCAAGAGTTTTCGAAGGTATTCCTTGCTCACTTGTCGGGTATGCCACCCGATAGGGATATTGACTTTTGTATTGACGTAGCTGAGGGCACTCAGCCCATTTCTACTCTGTTGTATCGTATGGCCCCACCAGAGTTGAAGGAATTGAAGGAGCAGTTTCAGGATTTGTTAGATAAAGGATTCATTATTCCTAGTGTTTCTCCTTGGGGTGTTCCAGTGTTTTTTGTCAAGAAGAATGATGGCTCGATGAGGATGTGTATTGACTACCGGCATTTGAATAAGGTTACTATTAAGAACAAGTATCCTTTGCCGAGGATTGATGATCTCTTTGACCAGCTTCAGGGTGCTACGGTGTTCTCCAATATAGACTTGAGATCTGGTTACCATCAGTTGAGGATTAGGGCTTCTAATGTCCCTAAGACGGCTTTTTGCACTCGTTATGGGCACTATGAGTTTTTGGTGATGTCTTTTGGGTTGACTAATACCCCTGCTTCATTCATGGAGTTGATGAACCGAGTGTTCAGGCCTTATTTGGACTCGTTCGTTATTTTTTTCATTAATGATATATTGATATACTCTCGTAGCCAAGAGGAGCATGAGCAGCACCTTAGAGTCGTCCTCCAGACTCTAAGGGATAGTCAGTTGTATGCAAAATTCTCCAAGTGCGAGTTTTGGTTGAGTTCAGTTGCATTTCTAGGCCATGTGGTTTCATCAGAGGGTATTCAGGTAGACCCCAAAAAGATTTCAGTAGTTAGAGATTGGCCTAGGCCCACTTCAGCTACAGAGATTCAGAGCTTCTTGGGCTTAACAGGGTATTATCGCCGATTTGTGGAGAGCTTTTCATCTATCGCAGCTCCGATGACCAGGTTGACCTAGAAGAGTGCTCAGTCCAGGTGGTCTGATAAGTGTGAGGTGAGATTTCAGAAGCTCAAGACAGCCTTGACCACGGCACGAGTGTTAGTGTTGCCCACAGGTTCAGGACCGTATATCATGTATTGTGATGCTTCACGGGTTGGGCTTGGTGCAGTGTTGATGCAGGATGGAAAAGTCATAGCCTATACTTCTCGTCAGTTGAAGATTCATGAGAAGAACTATCCAGTTCATGATTTGGAGCTTGCAGCTATTGTTCACGCTTTGAAGATTTGGAGGCACTATCTGTACGGGGTGCATGTGAGGAAGAGGAGATGGTTAGAGTTGCTGAAGGATTATGATATTACCATTCTTTATCATCCGGTGAAGGCCAATGTGGTGGCCGATGCTTTGAGCCGGAAGTCAGTCAGTATGGGCAGTCTAGCTTATTTATCAGTCGGGGAGCAACCTCTTGCGTTGGATGTCCAGAATTTAGCCAATCAATTTGTGAGATTGGAGGTTTCTGAGACTGGAAGTGTGTTGGCCCATACCGTGGCCCTTTCTTCATTGTATTATCGTGTTTGGGCCAGGCAGTATGATGATCATTATCTATGTACTTTTAGAGATACGGTTCGGCACAGAGGTGCCAAGCAGGTCACAGTTGATGACGGGGGAGTTCTGAGGATGCAGGGTCGTATTTGAGTACCTGATGTTGATGGAATTCGTGAGTTGATACTACAGGAGGCCTATAGTTCCCGGTATTCCATCCATGCGGGCTCCACAAAGATGTACCCGGACTTGCGGCAGCACTAATTGTGGCGGAGGATGAAGAAGGATATTGTAGCTTATGTAGCTCGGTGCTTGAACTGTCAGCAGGTTAAGTACGAGCACCAGAGACCCGGTGGTTTGATACAGCAGATTCAGCTTCCTGAGTGGAAGTGGGAGCATATCACCATGGACTTTGTAGTTGGGCTTCCACGGACTCAGAGGATGTTTGATGCGGTTTGGGTTGTTGTGGATAGGCTGACCAACTCAGCGCACTTCATTCCGGCATTAGTGTCGTATTCAGCAGAGAAGTTGGCAAAGATTTACATTATAGAGATTGTTAGATTTCATGGTGTGCCCATATCCATTACATTAGACCGAGGTACTCAGTTTACCTCCCATTTCTGGAGAGTATTTCAGCGAGAGTTGGGCACAAATATTGATTTAAGCACAACATTTCATCCTCAGACGGACAGACAATCCGAGCGTACTATTCAGATTTTGGAGGATATGTTGTTGGCCTGTGTCATTGATTTTGGTGGCTTATGGGACCAGTTCGTGCCTCTAGCTGAGTTTGCCTACAACAACAACTATCAGTCGAGCATCCAGATGGCTTCGTATGAGGCGTTGTATGGTAGATGATGTCAGTCTCCAGTTGAATGGTTTGAGTCGGGAGAGGCTAGATTGTTGGGTTCTGAGCAGCTCCAGGACGCCTTGGATAAGGTGAAGATTATTCAGGATAGATTTCGTACAGCTCAGTCCAGGCAGAAGAGTTATGTGGATTGTAGAGTTTGAGATTTGTCCTTTATGATAGGAGACCGGGTATTTCTTCAGGTGTCGCCCATGAAGGGCGTGATGAGGTTCGGGAAGAAGGGCAAGTTGAGCCCTAGGTACATTGGTCCATTTGAGATTTTGGATAAGATAGGAGAGGTGGCCTACAGACTTGCCTTGCCACCTAGTTTGTCATCCGTGCATTCGGTATTTTACGTATCCATGATCTAGAGGTATATTGCGGGTCCATCTCATGTACTTGACTTCAGCGGTGTTCAGTTGTACCAGGATTTGTCTTATGAGGAGAAGCTGGTAGCCATATTAGACAGGCAAGTGCGACGGTTGAGATCGAAGAGTTATCCTTCTGTTCGTGTTCAGTGGAGAGGTCAGCCAGTTGAGGCAGCTACTTGGGAGTCCGAGTCCGATATACGAAGCCGATATCCCCACCTTTTCCCCGATTCAGGTACCTTTCTTTGTCCGTTCGAGGACTAACGTTTGTTTTATAGGTGGAGATTGTGATGACCCAAAAGGTCATCTTGTGTATATTTAGCTAAAACTGTGTTCCGAGGCCCTGAAAGCCTCCGTTAATCTCACCTCGATATGCGTGCGCAGCCCGGGCGCGTAGCTGGAAAGCCTTTATGTGGAAATGTGTTAAACGGTTAAATTTATGATAATTAATAGAATAAAGTTGACTTTGGTCAACTTTTTTGGTAAACGGACTCTGACCCGTGATTTGACGGTCCCAAAGTGTCCTTAGGAAAATAGGGGACTTGGGCGTATGCCCGGAATCGAATTCCAAGGTCCCAAGTCCGAGAAATGAATTTTGAAAGAAAATTGTTTTTTGAAAATAATTAAGACTTTTGAAAATGAATTTTTATGTGAAATCCGTGTTACCGGGCCTGTATTATGGTTCTGGGACCCTGGAACATGTTCAATATATATTATATGAGTTATCTGCAAAATTTGGTGTAAAACGAACTCAATTTGACGTGTGTCGGACCAAAATTGGAATAATTGAGCTCTATGAAGTTTTAAGAAAATTCTATGGTTTTTGGAGTTTAATTCCTTGTTTATGATGATATTTTGCTGATTTAAATACTTGAATAGGTCCGTAGGAAGATTTGGGAGTCGTGTGTATTTTTGGATTTGAGTCCTGAGGGCTCGGGTGAGGTTCGGGTAGATAACGGGGTGTAAAAAGGTCAAAAATCTGGTGTAAAGGGTGTTGTATCTGGTGTCAGGGAAATTACTCTATGCGATCGGTAGGTAAGGTCGCGATCGCATAGATGAGTGAATGGGGGAGGGTACTGTGACCCTATGCGATCGCATATATCCTTCCGCGATCGCATATGGTGTAGGTGATCTGGGTGGGAGCCGGGTAATTACCCTCTGCGATCACATATTCCCTTCCGCGATCACAAAGCTCAATCCAGTAGACTTCCGCGATCGCAACCATCAAATTGTGATCGCATTGACCAAGACCCAGACCCCTATGCGATCGCAACCCCATCTCCGCGATCGCATAGGGCATTTTCGCCCAGTTATTTTTAAACCCCAAAAACAGAACACTTACATGGGATTTTTCATATTTCACCAACTTCTTCTTCTCCAAGACCCCATAGGCGATTCCTAAGCTAATTATCCTCCAAAACCATTTGGGTAAGTGATTCTAACGCTAATTTCTTCCATTTTCCTTCATCAAATAGAATCTAGGTCTTAAATCATGAAATCAAGGTAGAAATGAGGGGTTTTGAGAAGAGTTAGGGTTTATGGGATTTTTAGGAATTCAACCTCAATTTGGGTTCGGATTTCAAAACAAATTGTATATCCGGGCTCGTGGGGGAATGGGTGATCTGGTTTTGGTCCGAACCTCGTGTTTGGTACAAGCGGGCCCGGGGTCGAGTTTTGGGATTTTTGGAAGAATGTGGGAAATGAATAATTAGGCTATGGGACTGAATTATTGAGTCTTTATTGATGTTATTAAGTTAATTATGTCTAGATATTATCGTTTCAGAGTCAGATTCGAGAGGAAAGGCAGTATTAGAGGCTTGACTTGCATTTTGTAGCCGAGATAAGTGTCTTGCCTAACTTAGGTGAGGGAATAGGTATTGTGCCTTATGTGCTATGTGTTTTATCATGTTCAATGCATTGGTGAGGTGATGAGTACCTATACATTGTGAGTCAAGTATGCCCGTGAGTCTGTTTTGCTTAATTACTTGTTATTACTCCAATGATTATTGTGTTATGAAGTAGTTCTTTTGGGAAATTTCTTAACAGTGGAGACTACTTGATTAAGAATTGTGTTGTGATGTCCTAGTGAAGGACCCAAATCATTATGTTTTGGTTATAGCTGAGACCCTTGTCGGGAAAATTTGTTGATTTTGGTTGTTATTTACCCTTGCCGGGTGGTTATGAATGGAATTATCGGTAATTGATTTCCTTGCAAAGTTGTTATTTATTGTTGATGTTACCTGGGTGAGTAAGAGAGTAAAGCACGAAGTATGTCGTGCCATTCATTCATATCATTCATTTCATTTATTCATTATTGCACTGTGAGGAAGAGAGTAAAGCATGAAGGGTGATGCCGTGCCATTCATTTCATATAATTACTTGTTGCATCGTGAGGAGGAGAGTAAAAGCACGATGGGTGATTCCATGCCATTTATTTCATTATTTCAGTATTGCACTGTGAGGAAGAGAGTAAAGCACGAAGGGTGATGCCGTGCCATTCATTTTATATAATTACTTGTTGCATCGTAAGGACGAGAGTAAAAGCACGATGGGTTATGTCGTGCCATTCATTTATCTGTTTACGTATTTTTATTCCATAGCTCATGTTGATCCCTACTTGTTGCCCCCTTACTTGTCCCCGTATTGATGCTGTTCCATTCATTTATCTATTTACGTATTTGTATTCCATAGCTCATGTTGATCCCTACTTGTTGCCCCCTTACTTGTCCCTGTATTACTTGCTTATTTGTTAAATATCTGTTACTTCCCTGCTATATTTTTGGTAGAACTGTACATGTAGGTTATCGTTCTCGTGTCTAGCCTCGTCACTACTTCGGCCGGAGTTAGGCTTGGAACTTACTCAGTACATGGGGTCGGTTGTACTGATGCTACACCTGCACTTCTTTATGTTGTGCAGAACACGCAGCTGGACCCAGTGGACACTGATAGAGGGAGTATCCTTCAACCCACCTCGGAGATTTCAAGGTAGACCCGCAGACGTTCGTGGGCCTTGGCGTCTCCTCTATCCTTATCTTTCTATCCTGTCTTGTTTTTCTCCTAGCTTCTGAGACAGTTTATGTATTATTTCTTCGGACCTTGTATTTAGCAATCTTATAGACAGTTCGTGAATTAGTGACTCCAGACTCCGGAATTATTGCAAACGGGTTGTATTTTTGTTATTATCACTTAGTCCTAAATTTATTTACTTTCGCATTAAGAACTATGATTGTTTCTAGTTATCTCTGTTATTTCCATGTTAATAAGTTAGTATAATAAACATGTTGGCTTGCCTAGCGGGTGCAATGTTAGACGCAGTCATGGCCCGAATGTGGGATTTCGGGTTATGACACTCACCCCCAACTCTAAGTCACATACCGAATATATATCATACCAATTGAAATCTCTTACTAAATCATCTCGGCTAATAAAATCACAACTCTCACTTACTCACATCTCGATAGAGTATCAAATCACAGCTTGTAACCAAAATACATACAAAAAATCACATAAAGCTTACCATGATGGACAACAAGGACTCACCTCTAGTCTCACCACTCTCGATGCTGAATAAAAACAATTATGGACACAGACTACCACTTAGAATCTCCCAACAGGAGAAAACACGAAAATAGAGTGCAAAGCATGAAACTCACTCATAAATGAAGCAACAAATAAGGGATTCGTCCCGACCAGCAGAGCTATAAGGAAATACAAATAGTGCCCCTCTTTAATAGATCAAAACATACATGTATGATAATATCTTAACTGCGACTCGTTATCCTCATCGACCTCTGCCTCTGCCCCTAGCAACATCCGTCTCGGGGTTAACATCGTCAGGAACTGCGGCTCGTATCCTCACCATATGTGAGAGAATGGAATGATAAATTTGAAGTTTCAAGATCAAGGAACTCGCACGATGGGAATGAAGGAAGTGAAATTGTCCTAATAGTTCCGTAACCTCTCGAAGATAAGTAATCGAAGATAAGTACAAACGTCTCTGCACTGATCCGCAAGACTCTACTAAACTCGCTTAATACTCGTAGCACCTATGAACCTAGAGCTCTGATACCAACCTGTCACGACCCAATTTTCCCTCCGTTGGGTATTATGATTGTACCTAGTACTTAGTACTAGGTAAACCTATTAATAACAAAACATCAATTATAATATAAGAATCGTTTAAGTGCGTTTTGATATAAACCTCAACACTTTACACTTTTTCCCAAAACCCGGTAAGTACAAGTCATAAACTTTAAAGAATTTACACTAAAATCTCTAATTACCACTGTTCGTAGCAAATACAACAACGTATGAACACAATATAAGAAGGTGACTCTGAAACTACGAACGCTGAAGCGGTTTTACCTTGAGTCTCCATAGTAGCAACCGCGCTGCTAACAACCAATCAACCGGCTACGCAAAACCTGGAATCTGCACAAAAATGTGCAGAAGAGTAGCATGAGCACACCATATTGGTGCCCAGTAAGTATCAAGACTAACCTCGGTGAAGTAGTGACGAGGACTAGTCAAGACACCCACTGGTCTAATAAATCAAACAGGCATAAATATAGAAAATGACAGAATATGACATCTATCTAATGACTACACAATATAGTAACCAACAGAACAACTACAATGCAAAAGGAAAATACAACAAACAACAACGGAGCAGCATAATAATACACAAAAAGATGGACGGAAATACAAGAGAAAAACCGAAAAACTACCATACGGTAAGAACACTTCTAACTTAACACTGCATTAATTCTCACATTAGGTCTGAGCCAACAATACCAATAAATTGGCCAAATCTTCGCGTAAGAACCTTTCAACCGCAAGTTTATATTGAAAGCTTTAATAATATAATCATTTCAATTAGAAAATTTCCTTTGAATTATACTTCCTCCGAAGATATATAAATATACTTTACAGAACAAAATCCTCAAACGTAATTCCTTTCAATAAAAGCTATTCAAATGTACCTTTCCAATAAATGTTTTTCAAACATACTTTCCTTCAAGATAAATGCTTTTCAAACATACCTTTTGAAATAATAGTCTTTCAAACGTAGTTTTCTTCAAGGTAAATCTACTGGGATTTTGTCCCATAGTTCAGAATTTGTCATGCAGTACAGGGGGATCTCTCGGAATACGTCTGTAGTCCCAAAATAAATATACAGTGCTGGAAGATCTCCCAGAATACGTCCGTAGTCCCTGTTGTCCCATGTCACTGAATGGGTTTTGAAGATTGACAAGTTGAACCAGGTCCATCAAAGCACACACACCTGAACGGAATAGTTGGCACAATAATCGCTCATGCATAGGAGATATCAATGATTGCTGAGTATCAAGAAGATGTCGCCTAATACGAAAATTTTGCAAACTAATAAAGAAGATTGAAGTTGATTTCACCAAGGACAGAAATAGAGAAGGAAGTTGAGACATAGTCGAACTAATACACCCAGGTAGAGTTGGATCAGAATTGAACCATGTACTCAACAACTGACTCTATAAATACTCAATGTATTACTGCTAAAATTTACGATGCACAAAGACTAAAGTGAATCAAGTTCTGAAAGAAAATATCCCAGGATATTTTGCAAGCAAAAGTATTGTGCGAAGGCTACAGTTCAACTAGAAGAAATAGTTTCATCGTCTGAGTATTGAGTTTAGTTGATGTGTAGTAGGAGTTTTAACATTGTATCTTTTCAGCTTTCATAGAAGCAATTGTAATAGGTACACATTGTTCAAGTTAGAGTTAGATTGAATTCTATAGAAATTAGCTAGAGGCTAGTTGATATAAAGAGGATTAGAGTTGGTCCTAGGATTACAAAAGAGTTTATTTTGTAAGTCCGTTTGGCTCAGAGTTTTTAGTGAAGTGTTTGAGTAAATCCTACTGAGGAGTAGGTCGTGGTTTTTTCACCTTTTGAGCCAGGTGTTTTCCACGTAAAAATCTCTGTGTCTTTACTTTACTGCTTTATTATTCCACAACAGTAGAAAGTATTACATCAAGAAGAACCGGGTTCTTCTTATTAGACAACACTCAAAAATTGGGTATTGCACCATTAACTTATATTATTGTGTAGTATTGAAGTCTAAAACATCAATTGGTATCAGAGAAGGTTATCCTTGAAAAGGCTAACACCTTGGAAAAAGATCAAGATGAGTGCTCCACCTGGGAACTGGGAAGGACAATCAACTGCAAGACCACCACTCTTCAATGGCCAGTACTATTCTTGGTGGAAAAATAAAATGAAGGACCATATTATTGGAGAGGACTGTGAACTATGGGGCATAGTCACTGATGAACCACTTGCAACAACAAAGAAGACTGCTGAAGGTGTAGATGTACCTAAGACTAGGGCTGACTGCACGACTGAAGATTTGAAGAAATGGGAGAAAAACGCCAAGGCCAAGAAGTGGCTAGTATGTGGACTGGGTCCTGATGATTACAGTAGAATCTAAAGTTGCACAATAGCTAAGGAAATCTGGGACACTCTAATAGTAGCCCATGAAGGAACACCTCAAGTAAAAAGGTCTAGAGGTACACTACTATACTCTCAGTATGAAAACTTCACTATGAAAGAAGGAGAGACTATTCAGGAGATGTACACAAGATTTAAAACCTTGACCAATGAACTCAAGTCTCTTGGAAGAATCATACTTGAAGAAGACAAGGTAGAGAAGATCTTGACAAGGGTTCTGCCTATTTCCTGGGAAAGCAAGATCACTACTATCCAAGAATCCAAAAATATGGCAACCCTTAGACTGGATGAGTTAATTAAAAATCTCACTGCTTATGAACTCAGAAGGAAAACCATGAAGATGGATGTCCCAAAGAAGGAAATAAGTCTAGCACTGAGGATCACTGAAGGAGCAGATCTGGAGGAGGATGAGATGGCCATGATCACCAAAGAATTCAGAAACTTTCTCATGAGGAAGAAGGGCATCTCTAGGGGAGGAAACTTCAACAAGGCAAAGGCACCAGAAAGGCCAGCTAATGAGGGATGCTACAAGTGTGGAAAAACTTACCATCTCATCAAAACCTGCCCTCAGTGGGAAGTAGAATGGAGGAAGGAGAGATATGAAAGAAAGAACAGGAAGAAGGAACTGGTCCAACCCAAGAAAACCACTACAAAGGCTATGGTCACTGCTTGGGGGGAAAGTTCAGATGAAGAATCAGAAGATGGTGAGACAGAAGATCAGGCTTTCATGGCAATTGGAGAATCTGATGAAGATACTTATGAAGAACCATAGGTAAGTATCTCACAACTTTAAACTAAAATAAAGTTTTTATCTAAGGAGAAACTCTCTGAGTTTCTACTTGACTTCATAGATGATTCTGAGGAAACAACCAAAGATAAGGATCAACTATCCAAAGAGTGTGCAATGCTAAATGTAAATGCATGGACATGGAAATAAGGTCAGTGAATCTGAAAAGAAAAACACTGTCTTGATGAACCAGGTCCATCCACTCGAAACTGAAATCCTAGAACTAAAATCTGAAAACCTAAAGTTAAGACTAGGATCCAGTAAAAAGGTGGTTGATCTCTCTCATGCAATGTTAGAAGAAGACTTAGGAAAACTAAAGGATAAAATGTATGCCAAGGATGAACAGATAAAATCTCTTAAAGAAGAGCTTGGAAAAGTCAAACATGAATTTGATAGAACACGTAAGTGGAATAAGTCTTCTGATGCATTAACTTGGCTCCATGAGAATCACAGTAGCAACCAGAGAGGGCTTAGTTTTGGGAGTTAATTGCCTAAGTGGGATACCAAAAGCAAGTATCTCACTCTCCCTGAAAATAAAATTTTCACCCATTGTGAGAACACTGGCCACTACAAATATGAGTGTACTGTAAAAGAGCAGGCCAGTCAGAAAAATGAGAGATTCATTAAAAGGAAGAACTGGTTACAAAACTGGGCCAGGAAAAATATGATTCATCCATTCTCTCATAGAAAAGGACTCAAACTAGTTTGGGTTCTTAAAACTAACCCCTCATTTCCTTTTGTAGGTACAAGTGAAGGGAAGCAGCCAAATTTGGTTTTTGGATAGTGGCTGCTCTAAGCATATGATAGGGAACAAGGAACAGTTACTTTCACTTGAAAACCTCAAAGGAGGAAATGTCTCCTTTGGAAACGGAAAGAAAGGTGAAATTATAGGGGTCGACAAGGTAGGTAAAGATGACACACGTTCAATTGAACATGTGCACCTGATAGATGGCTTGAAATATAGCCTAATCAGTGTGTCACAACTGTATGATAGAGGTAACCTTGTCGCTTTTACTTCCACAAAATGTTTTGTGATCAATCTACTTACTGACAAGATTGTTTTGCAGGGAAAGAGAATGAAAAATATCTATGTCATTGACTTGTCCACACTGTCTGACAATGAACTCACTTGCCTTAGTGTGTTGGACAGTGATCCCCTCCTGCGGCACAAAAGGCTTGGTCATGCAAGTCTGACTCAGCTTAACAAGCTAGTCTCTAAGGACTTAGTGGTAGGACTCCCTAACATTAAGTTCAAGGAAGACAAAGTTTGTGAGGCATGTGCAAGGGGGAAACAGGTAAGATCTTCTTTCAATAGTAAGAAAATGGCCAGTACCACCAGGACGTTGGAACTGGTTCATATGGACTGTGGTCTTATGAGAACTCTGAGCATAGGTGGGAAGAGATATGTATATTTCTATTAGATGATTATTCAAGGTTCACTTGGACCTTATTCTTGGCATATAAGGATGAAGCCAGTTGATATGTTCACCTCATTTGTCAAGAAGATTCAAAATCAGTTAGGACATCAACTAGAATCCATAAGATCTAACCATGGTACTGAGTTTGAGAATGCTAAGTTTGCTGAGTTCTGTGATGAAAATGGTGTTAATCATAATTTTTCTGCTCCTAGAACCCCACAGCAAAATGGGGTTGTTGAAAGGAAAAACATAACTCTTGAAGACATGGAAAGAACCATGATTTTATCAAGAAAACTACCTCACAACTTCTGGGCAGAAGCAATAAACACTGCATGCTACATTATCAATAGATGCATGACCAGACCTCTGGTAGAGAAAACTCCCTATGAATTACTTAAAGGGAAAAAGCCCAACATATCCCATCTTAGCGCTTTTTTATGCAAGTGTTATGTGCATAATAATGGCAAAGATTCTTTAGGAAAATTTGATCCCAGAAGTGATGAGGGAGTGTTCTTGGGATACTCAACACATAGCAAAGCTTATAAAAATATACAATAAAAGAACTATGTGTGTGGAAGAATGTACATGTTGTCTTTGATGAAACTAACACTCTTTCTGAGAGACAGGAACCAGAAGACGAGGAGCTTGGACTGGTAAGGAGAAATGACCACATTGAAGCACCTATGGCAGATGGAACAGGTGATGGACCAGGTCCAACAACCCCACGCAGCTCGACAGGGGGAATTCTACATGAAAATCCTGGCCCTGATCCTGTTCCACAACTAAGAGACAACATGGAACAATCCAGAAGTGAACAATTGGTACTCAAACCACACAGATATCAGAGTTCTCACCCTCTTGAGAACATCATAACAGACTTGAGATCTGGAATAAAAACTAGATCCTCCTTGAAAAATCTGTGTGCGTTTGATGAATTTCTATCCTTGACTGAACCAAAGAACATTGCTGAAGCCCTGCAAGATGTTGACTGGGTAACTGCCATACAAGAAGAGCTGAATCAATTTGAGAGGAGTCAAGTATGGCACTTGGTACCCAGGAAACTAGACAGATCAGTACTTGGCACCAAGTGGGTCTTCAGGAACAAGCTCGACGAGGATGGAACTGTTACAAGAAATAAGGCAAGACTGGTTGTTCAAGGATACAACCAAGAAGAGGGAATTGACTATGATGAGACCTTTGCTCCTGTGGCAAGATTGGAGGCAATCGGACTTCTTATAGCATTTGCTGCACACATGGAATTCACTTTTCATTAGATGGATGTCAAGAGTGCCTTTCTTAATGGCTATTTGGAGGAAGATGTATTTGTAAACAGCCTCCTGGTTTTGAAAGCAAAGAGTCACCTGATCATGTATATAAACTTGACTAGGCTCTCTATGGTCTCAAGAAAGAACCTAGAGCTTGGTACGAGAGATTGTCAAAATTCCTACTGGAACATGGGTAAAAACGAGGCAAAATAGACAGTACTTTGTTCTTAAAGGAAAAGGGAAAAGATCTTCTGATTATGCAAATATATATTGATGATATCATATTTGGGGCTACTACTCAAAAGCTTAGCAAGGAATTTGCTACATTAATGGGGAGTGAGTTCGAAATGAGTATGATGGGTGAGTTAACCTTCTTCTTAGGTTTGCAAATAAAACAAACTACACATGGCACAATGATTCATCAATAGAAGTATGTGAAAGAACTCCTCAAGAAATTCAAAATGGAGGATTCAAAGGAGATAGATACCCCAATAGCCACAGCTACAAAATTGGATGTGGATGAACCTGGTTCATCCATTGGTAAGAAAACATACAGAGGGATGATTGGGTCTCTACTCTATCTTACTGCAAGTAGACCTGATATTGTGTTCAGTGTGAGACTAAGTGCTGGGTTTCAAACCAATCCAAAGGAGTCCCACCTTACTGCAGTAAAAAGAATTATAAGATATCTGAAGGGCACCATTAATATGTGCCTTTGGTATCCTAAAGGTAGTAATTTTGACCTTGTAGGATATGCTGATGCTGATTATGTAGGTTTCTTGGTTGACAGGAAAAGTACTTCAGGCATGGCTCACTTTTTGGGCTCCTACCTTGTCTCTCGGGCCACCAAGAAACAAAATTCAGTAGCTCTGTCTACTGCTGAGGCTGAATATGTGGTTGCAGCCTCTTGCTGTGCCCAGTTACTATGGACGAAGCAACAACTCCTGGACTTTAGTACAAATGTGGAATGCATTCATATCTACTGTGATAACACTAGTGCAATTAGTATTACTAAGAACCCGGTTCATCACAAGAGAACTAAGCACATAGATATTAGGCACCATTTTCTGAGAGATAACTATAAAAACGGAATGATCTCAATCGAATTATGTGCTATTGATCGTCAAATTGCTGATATAATTACCAAAGCATTGAGTCGGGAGAATTATGATAGAAACATGCTTGAATTAGGGATGATTAAGATCACCTAATTGAAAACAAAAATGAAAAAAAAAACTGAAAAAATTGAAAAAAAAAATTGGCTAGAAAATTTTAATTAGGTACTTAATCAGATTAATCATTGCTCAGCACTATGTCTTTATTGCCATACTCTTCTGTCGTGTATTAATATGATTCCCTAGTTGCTAATAATGTTTCTCTATTTTTGTGAATTGAGGCAAAATAAAGATTTTTAACAGGATGAACCTGGTTCATCCATGCTGGTTTACATGTCTGACAAGGTATGTTCTCATCTCCATACATGTATTAATTCAAGTACAGTCATATATGAGCAGGACTCTATCCATTTATGGTTCAAATTCAAATTCCCGTACTTACCCAAATAATGAACAAATTCCAAGGAGTCTCGTCTCAATTAATTAGCCTAGTTTTAGGGGGAAAGTAATTGTCTAATCAGTGTCCAATCGCTGACAGTCCTTAATCGATTTGTATCCTACTTGTGTTAATACACTTCCATTGTAATCGCCCCAGCCACAAGTTATAAATAGGCCATCATTACCCATTGTGCATAAAGCAACAGTCGAACCTTGTTCAACTTACTTAAATTACAATCCCTACTGCCCTCTATTTTCTTCTATCTCTAACAACATCGAAATCATGTCGTCTCCTCCACCAGCTTCTTCTGATTCATCCCTAAACAGAGATTATGATGGAGGAAACTTTGAATCAGACTCAAAATCACCCTCAGTTTATAGTTCCGAGTCACCTGAGATAACATCAACCCCAGAACACTCTACAATCCCTGAGCCCACACCAAACCCTACCTCATCCCCCGAACCTCGTCGTGTTAAGGTTCTTGCACGCAAATCTCTGGCTTCTGATTCAAGAGCAAAATTCTTGGAAGAATTCTTAAATGCTGAAGAAAGCTCCAAACTAGATTCGTCCAATGACTCATTCAAATCAGCCAATGAAGACAAAGCACCTGGTTCTTCCAGTGTTGAGAAAGGGAATACTGAAGTTACCTCTGATATAAATTCTAAAAATCGATTTGTGTTGGTGGGGTCTGTGGTGGATGTGAAAGTGCCAAGAAGGCAAAGAAAACTTGGGAAAGAGAAAATTCTTGAGAATGAGGGAGAAGTAGTTGTGAGGGGATCCGGAGAGGATGGTACCTAGCTTGTAATTTGTGGCCCCATTCTTGAAAATATTGAAGAAGAAGTCCTGGTTTTAGGGGGAATGACTGAAGTTGAGGAAGCTACTGCTAGGTTGGAGAAGTTAATGACGGAGATAGATGAGCACGTTTCTTCTGGGGAAGAAACTTTGGCTGAAAGACTGAAAAAGCAGGGGGACTCATACAACCCCAAAAAGAGAAGGACTACAAAGTCCAAGAAGTCTACAACCTCAGTTCCTTCGAAGAAAAGGAAGATTGCTGATTTTGTTGGTGTACCTGTTCCTAGGGTACGTGCTACAAGAAATGATGTACGAGAAGAGGAGGAGAAGTTGGAAAAAGCTATGCCAGAGAGCAACAGAAAAAAGGCAGAGAAGGGGAAAGCAAAAGTAGGGGAGCCTGTTGAGGCTATTGTTGACGATGAAGAGTTGTTGGACCTGGTCCAACAAGAAAAGGAGGCTGCTCATGTGGTTATCAATACAACCAAGCCCAAAGAGGCTAAGACTTCATCAAAGAAGTCAGCTACTGGGTCTACTACCACTGCAAGTACATCCACAAGGACAAGGTCCAAGTTAAAGGAAGTGCAGATTGTTGAGAGAGATGATGATCCAGAATGGAGCGGAGATGAAGTGAAGGAGGTTGGAGAAGTTTCTACTGACAGAGTTTCCATGTTTAGCAAGAGACATATCTTGAAGGGAAAATTGTTGAAGGATTTGGAGGAGCCTGGTATAAGGTATTTACTGGATTTTCTAGTAGTCCAGGGCTGGAAGGACATGGTCCTTCACATGGAAGGTAGGCTGGTCAGGAATGAGGTTGTAGAGTTTATGGGGAATGCTACACTCATTAGAGGAAGGGTCACATCTTTGGTCAGGGGAGTTGAAGTCTCCTTTGATGCACAAGAACTGGGAGTGATTTTAGATATTCCTGCTGAGGGTTATAAAGACTACACAAGGCAGATATGGCCTTGTTTAGATGGAATGTCCACAGCACTCAGTATCACCAGATTCTTCTGCGAGGATGAGAAGGAGCTTGAACCCAGGTATGTGTACAAGAGTGAGATGAAGCCTGAGCATAAGCTTTTCTTTGAATTTGTGATCAAAATCCTGTTACCCAGACAAGAACGAAAACACATTGCTAACTACATGGACTTAACCCTCATGGAGTGTCTGTATACAGGCAAGAAGATCAATTGGCCATCTTTTATCATCCATCTCTTGGACAGAGTGGTGAATGGAACCAAAGCCGATGCTATCCCTTATGGCTTCATTCTGACTGCAG
This sequence comes from Nicotiana paniculata, assembly GCA_005239505.1. Lineage (NCBI taxonomy): Eukaryota > Viridiplantae > Streptophyta > Magnoliopsida > Solanales > Solanaceae > Nicotiana > Nicotiana paniculata. The sequence continues at coordinate 65,779 of MDKI01161852.1, forward strand.
TTCTTGCTCATTTTGGAGTTTTTTTAAAGAAGGCTGAGATGGCTACTGCTACGGATTTCTTTGGGAAGGACACTCTGCTGTCGTGTGATTATATTATCAATGCCCCAGCAGATGAACCTGGTTTATCTCGGAAGCAACAAGTCAACAGCAAGGTTCGTACTTTGGTGTAGGAAAGCGAGCTAAAGGATATGGAGATCCTTCGATTAAAGTCTCGCTTAGTTGAGGTGGAAGTTGAGCGTGATGCTCTCAAAGCTGAGTTAGCAAAAGAGAAAGAGAAAAACGAAGGTGTCTTACACCAAATGATGTCCCTTCTGAAAACCAAGAACCCAGCCTCATCTACACCTTCCCAGCCTTAGGAATATCCAGTGCTACCCCCTCCAAACCAATCAAGTGCCCGGTTCGGGACAATGTCTAGTTTTGTTTGTTTCACTTTTTATTCTGTTCTTCTCATGTTTTGACTGTTTTTTATTTTAATCTGTTTGGTGCTGATCATCACTGTTAATCGATGAAAGCTTGTTGTTTTGAAAAATGTCTCAATTTCTTATGTAGCTTACATTATTAGTTTCTTGTGTTGATTAATCATGTTTGCACCTACAGTTACCTAAATTTGTCCATGAGTAAGAATTAAAAATTAGTGATTATCTTTTTTCAACTTTTCGATGATGCCAAAAGGGGGAAGATGTGTGTTGTTGTTTTTTCAAAAAGTGATATTTATAACCTAATGAACCTGGTTCTCAATGATTAATGCTTAAAACTATACAAAGTGTTTGAAGTGTATACAGGATAAAAGCACAGAGTTTGTCTGTGACGACCCAAACGGGTCATCACCTATGTTATTACCCATCCCGTACTTCTGAGGCCTTGAAACCTCATTTGTAATTACCTCGATTTGTGTGCGCAGTCCGGACGTGTAGTTGGACAGCTTAAATATGAAATTCTGTGAAATATGATAAGATTTGATATTAAAATGAATAAATTTAACTTCGGTCAACATTTTGGGTAAACGGACCCGGACCCGTGATTTGACGGTCCTGGAGGGTCCATAGGAAAATATGGGACTTGGGCGTATGCCCGGAATTGAATTCTGAGGTCCCAAGCCCGAGAAATAAATTTTTGAGTAAAATTGTTTTCTGAAAATATTTAAGGATACTGAAAAATGAAATCTGATTTGAAAGTAATGGTATCGGGCCCGTATTTTGGTTCTGGCGCCCGGTACATGTCTTATATATGGTTTAAGCACTTTCTATAAAGTTTGGTTGAAATCGGATTTCGTTTAACGTGAACTTAAAAATGGAAAATTTGATATTTTATGAAAATTGATAGAATTCATGGATATTGAGGTTTAATTCTATGTGTATGATGTTGTGTTGGCGATTTGATCACGCGAGCAAGTTTGTAGGATGTTGTGTGAGTAATATGTGAAATTTGGTGTCGTTCCGAGATGTATCGGTCAGTTCGGCACATTGTTAGTGAAGTTAGAAAACTTAAAATTCCTAAGTTTGGTTCTTGAGGTTTGGGGGTGTGATTTCGAGTTCTAGCGTTGTTTTGAGTGTCTCGAAGGCTCGAGCGAGTCCGTATTATGATTTGGGACTCGTTGGTATATTTGGATTAGGGCTCGGGTGGCCCCAGGTGCCTTTCGAGCACCTAACGGGGTTAAAAACCAGCAAACTCAGCTGCTGGTGCACCTGCTCTGGTGTGATCGCAGGTGCGGTATCCCAGCATCACAGGTGCGAGACCGCAAGTGCGGTCCCAGGCATCGCAGGTGCGATCACCAGTGGCCTGTTCAGCCATCGCAGGTGCGTCGCATTTCTCGTATGAGCGAGACTGCAGGTGCGGTCTGCCCTTTCGCAGGTGCAATCCCAGACCCTCCGAGCCCAATTCTGTAGGTGCGAGGTCTTTCTCGCAAATGTGAGACCGCAGGTGCGGTCACTGTTTAGGCAGTGAGTTTAAGTACGGGTTTTAAACCCATTTTCCTCATTTCTCACCTCCTTCCTTAGGCGATTTCCACCCTTTTTAAGAGTTTTAGGCCTGGTCTTGCAAGGTAAGTAATTTCCACCCAAATATTTGTTTCATGCATGTATCTTAGCCTAATTAACTACACAAATTAGTGCAAAAATTCAAGAAATTGGGTAGTAACCTAGAACTTGTAATCACCTTAGAATTTTCTATGAATTGGCCTTGAAATCAAGTAAAAATCGTATATTAATGATCCTTAGGCCTTGGATGAGTATTACCTTCAAATGTTTCGAGAATCCGAGCGAGCGGGCCCGGGGTCGAAATTTGATAAATTTGAAAGTATGCTAGGAAATGGATAATTAGGCCATGCAATTGAATATTTGAATCCTTATTGATATACTTGAGTTGATTATGCCTAGATAATACCATTCCGGAGTCAAATTCTAAAGGAAACGTTGTGTTAGAAGGTTGATTGCTATACTTCGGACCCGAGGTAAGTGTTCGGTCTAACCTTAGCTTGAGGGAATAGGAGTTGAGTATAATTTCCTACTTGCTACTTGCTAATTTCCAAATATGATGTATAGGCATGGTGACGAGTATCTATACCTCGGTGTCTAGCATGACCGTGAGTCTTTATATTGTGAATATTCTGAATTCGTCATAATTTCCATGCTTAATTGATGACTTCTATATGTTGTGAAGAATATGTAAAGGAAATTGTATTCCGTAAACTCCGTTGGAGCATTGGCTCAAACCGTGAATTGAATAATGAAGAAATATGAGAGATTGTGTCTTTGGAGAATTGGCTCAAATTGTGAATATAATAAGGAAGAAATATGGCATATTACAGTCTTTGGAGCATTGGCTCAAATTGTGAATTGAATAAGGAAGAAATATGAGATATTACAGTCTTTGGAGCGTTGGCTCAAGTGATAGAATAATCATGGAAATGAAAGTGAAAGAAAGAGAAAGAGTTATTGAATTATACCCTTGCGGGGAATTACTTGTGCAGTTGATGTTCCCTTGTCGGGATTTAATTGTTTAATTATTTGTTTCCTTGTCGGGATTCCTATATCTATCCTGTTTACTTTCTTGCCTTGTTTGTGATTGTTGTTTGGGTGAGGAAGAGTGTTAAAGCACGAAGGGTGATGTCGTGCACTTGTTTTGGTGAGAACGAGAGTAAAAGCACGAAGGGTGATGTCGTGCCATGATTCACATTGATTACATTATGCATTGCATAGTGAGGACGAGAGTAAAAGCACGAAGGGTGATGTCGTGCCATGATTTACATTGATTACATTATACATTGCATAGTGAGGACGAGAGTAAAAGCACGAAGGGTGATGCCGTGCCATGATTCACATTGATTACATTATACATTGCATAGTGAGGACGAGTGTAAAAGCACGAAGGGTGATGCCGTGCAAGTTTGTGATTTCTTGTCCTTATTGATATGATGGCTTTGTTGTTCTTTTCCTTATTGAGATTTCTTATATGAAACGGTTATCTCCCCACATCATGTTCCCCTTCCTTTATTCATTGTTTTCTTCCTATATTTCTTATTCGTTGCATATATGTATATATATATATATATGAACTGCACAGGTTTATTTTGTTGTCCGGTTCTAGCCTCGTCACTACTTCGTCGAGGTTAGGCTGGGCACTTACTCAGTACATAGGGTCGGTTGTACTGATGCTACACCTGCACTCCTTTATGTTGTGCAGATTACGCAGCTGGACCCGGAGGACATCATTAGTGGGAGTGTCTTCCAGTTCATCATAGAGGCTTCAGGTATACCCGCTGGCGTTTGTGGGCCTTGGCGTCTCTTCTATCCCCTTGTCTTCGATTCTGTCTTGTTTTTCCTTTAGTTTCGGAGGCAGACGTGTATTTCCTTTCAGACTTGTATTTAGCACTCTTAGACAGTTCGTGAGTTTGTGACTCCAGGTTTTGGGAAATTTTGCATCGTTATATTGTGATTGTATACTTAGCTTAAACTGTATTTATTCCGCTGATTAAATTTCGAAGTGTTTTAGCTTATTCTGAAAAGTTGCGATTTTCATGTTAGTATAGCTATATACGTTGGCTTGTCTAGTGGGTTCAACGTTAGACGCCATCACGGTCTAGCTAAGTAGAGCTTTAAAATAAGCCCCACTAGCACCCCCGCGCACCTGGAGGCCCCAACCGCGCTACTAACCCCGCTAAATAGCCAGAACGAAACCCCATTACCGCGGTCGCGCTACTGGGTGCGCTACTGGGCGCGCATATTGTGCAGTTTTCTGTAAAACGGGCATAACATTTTTGCACAGATATCCGTTAGGGCTCCATAATATATCGTTGGAAAGATATTTCAAAGGCATACAACTTTCATTCTTGGGGTTTTCTAATGTTCCTTACACATTTTTATCAAACTCTGCTGGAACACAGACCTTCTGCAAACTTAGTTGATTTTGTCGAATCTTATGCTCCTCACTTTCCATCTTGATTTTGAAACAACTATTTTCACCCATAATCATCCCGATAGGACTTCATATGTCCAAAATATAACCTTACTACTCCTTTAAATCATTCATACCTCAACCGAATGTACGGGGTATTACAATATATCCCAAGAGAATAACCTCGCTACTATTACTCACAAAGAAAAGGTTCACTCAAAGTGCTTTCTATCACTAAATCTATGGACTATAACAAAACTCTCTATTACAATAATACTCTAAATGAGTTTCTATCAAAATATGTGTCGCGACCCAGAATTTCCACCATCGGGACCGTGTTGGACCCTAACATTCACTTGCTAAGCAAGCCAACATTAGAGACCCAATAAGCAAAAATATTAAATCTTACAGCGATTAACAACAATTAACACATAACAAATTAATAAGAGAGCGGAAATTCATAACAAAACCGAATATTTATACATAACTACCTATGATCTGGAGTCACAATTCACAGACTCCTAAGATTAACTACAAATAATTGGCTGAAAGAAAGTAAAACTATTTACGAATTAAAAGAAACAATAAACTGAAACGGCTAGAAGGGGACTCCAAGGTCTGCGGGCATCGACAGATCTACCTTGGGTCTCCTTTGTAGTGAAGTCAGCAGCTAGTCTCGAGATCAGCTCGGATCGATAATCTGCACAAGAAGTGTAGAGTACAGTATCAATACAACCAACCCCATGTACTGGTAATTGTCGAGCCTAACCTCAACGAAGTAATGACGAGGCTAGGACAAGACACTCACAAACAACATGTGTAGTATAATCATACATATAGAAATTAAAGTAATAAGAGAATAAGCCAGGAGATATTGGGAAGGGGACATGCTGAGGGGATCACAATATAAGGAATCAAAAACAATGATAAAAAACTGGATCATCAATACACCTTAAACAGATAAAACAAGTAAAAATGGTAAAGGAAACAACACGACATCACCCTTCGTGCATTAACTCACTCATAATATGATGCGGCATAACCCTTCGTGCATTATCACTCACAAAACATGGACCGACATCACCCTTCGTGCATTAACGCCCGCTCACAACATTTGCATGGCATCACCCTTCGTCTTTACACTCTCTCTCACCAAAACAAGGAACAATAACAACAGAGAGAATACTCAACAAATACCAAATTTAGTGACACAATACCAACCTCAACTTTGAGCCAATACTCAACAAATACCAAATTTTCGTAAAAACATGATAAAAGTTGCTCAACATAACGAATGTCTAAGCTGAGCATGAACAATACGATTAAAGAGTACAACAGTTACAAGAATAAGACTCACTTGCATGCTATCACTCGGCAACAACATATAGGTGCTCTTCACCTCACCTATGCATTGTACTAAACAACCAAACACGTAGCAAATAGTCAAATAATACATAATCCCTCAAGCCAAAGTTAGACACAACACTTACCTCACTCCAAAGGCCAAATTTAAAGCTCAACCACCGCATTTCCTCTATATTCCACCTCCAAACCACTCGTATCTAGTAATAATTAACTTAATAACATTAATTATTGCTAAAGGAATCAATTTCAATACATAAATGTAGGTTTCTCAAATATTCCCCCAAAAAAAGTCAAAATTTGACCCCGGGGTTCGAACCAAAATTCATTCACCCCGAGCCCGAATATGTAATTAGTTTCGGAATTCGACCCCAAATTGAGGTCTAAATCCTCAATTTGCAACCCCCCCCCCCAATTCTTCCAAAATTCCTAATTTGTACCATGAACACACTAGATTTTAGGTTGAAATTTCATCAAATGCAATGGGTAATTGAAGGAAAATGGTTTGCAATCACTTACCAACACTTTAGGGAAGAAACTGTCTTTTGAAAATCTCCCCTGGGTCTTCTAGCATTTGGAAATTTGAAGAAATGGCTTGAGTCGCGTTTTGGGACTATTTTATGAATTGGGCGACAGTGTTCATCGCGTTCGCATGAACACTGTAGCGTTCGCGAAGAGCATGGCCTGAGTGGACTACACGATCACGAGTAACTGGACGCGTTCGCGAAGGTCTATCCCTCCTGAACTTTGTATTCGCGAGATGGGGTTGGCGTTCCCGTGAGACGGTCGCGTTCGCGTAGAGAAATCCTCCAGTGCTCCGTGTTCGCGACCATAGCCCCGTGTTCGCGTAGAGTAAAATCCTCCCCCAACCCAGATCCCCTTCGCGATCGCGTAGAGTAACAACGCATCAGAACACCAGTAGAATCAAAACACACTAGATTTCTAAGTTTCAAAACATCCGTAGCCTATCCGAAACTAACCCCAGCCCCGGGGCTCCAAACAAAAAATGTACAACGCATCAGAACACCAGTAGCAGCAAAACACACTAGATTTCTAAGTTTCAAAACAACCGTAGCCTATCTGAAACTCACCCGAGCCCCGGGGCTCCAAAGAAAAAATGCACACAAGTCCTAAAACATCATACGAACTTGCTCGCGCGATCAAATCGACAAAATAACACCTAGAACTACGAATTTAGCACCAAATTGAAAGAAATTTTTAAGAAAGCTTCAAAGCCTCTTTTTCACAACCGAATGCCCGAATCACGCCAAACCAACTCCGTTCCTCACCAAATTTTACAGACAATTCATAAGTATCATAACGGACATGTATCGGGTTCCAGAACTAGAATACGAACCCAACACCAACAAGATCAAACATTAACCAATTTTTGAAAATCATTAGATTTTCAGTCTTCCAATTGTTCAACAAAATTTCATATCTCGAGCTAAGGATCTTGGAATTCGATTCCGGGCATATGCCCAGGTCTCGTATTTCATTATAGACCCACCGGAACCGTCAAAATACGGGTCCCAGTCCGTTTACCCAAAACGTTGACCGAAGTCAACTAAAATTAACTTTTAAGCAAATATTATTATTTTTATCATTCAACATAAAAGCTTTCTGGAAACACGCCCAGACTGCGCACGCAAATTGAGGAGGGTAAAAATGAGATTTTTAAGGCTAAAGAACGCAGAAACGAGTTCTAAAAATAAGATGACCTTTTGGGTCATCACAATATGGGATGATTCAAATGAAGTAAGATGACTCATATTTATAGGGCAAAGTTCTTGGTCCCCAAGTAAAGAAAAAGATAATAAAAGAAAATACTTTTATTCTTTGGCTCAAAGTTTCAGTACTTTGGCTCTAAGCTTGCTTTGCCTCCAAGATTAGTCATGGACAAATTTAGTCCATATCTTACAATAAGTGTCGATTCGTAGAGGACAAGATATTTTGGGTAATTAATTCTAAATTTTTTGAAGAATCAATCAAAATATTTTCTCACCCAACTGCTTAAAATATAAATGTTTATGTGTATAACCGTATATAATAGTTTATAATCTTCCTTTTTAGTCTGTTTCAAAATAAATAACACATTTCTAAATTTGAAAATAATTCAATTTTAAACTCTTAATTTTACCCATTTTACCCTTAATGAGAAGCTTTTATAACCACAAAAATATCATGGCCTCATAAAGCTTTTACCCCTTACGCTTTTAAGAACACAAGTTTTTAAATCTTTTTTAAAACTCTGTGCCGAGTTAAACTAGCTCCACTAAATTGAAACGGACGGAGTAGTAAATTGGGAGTTTTATAGCTTTACCCACAAAAACTAAACTAATTACCCTTACCTACCCATTAGTTTTTCTACCCACCAAACTAATTACCCTTCCTACTCATTGCAACTTTTGTGGGTGATATTATTAGTGAAGGGAGATAGGGAATCGTGATTGTGGTTATGATTTCATAAAGTTAAATAAAAAGTTATAAGAGGCTATTGTTAAATCCTGAAATTAAATTATGTACATAATATTTTCTTGACACATTACATAAGGAGGAGGGAAGCGAGAAGCTGAGAAAGCCAAATGGACGTAAATCATAGGCTGCCCATAAAGTTAAGTATCGAGAAGAGAGAAATAATTACTATTTTCATCATCTACTTCTAATACAATAAATAACATTTCCATGGAATTCTATCAAACACCTCTTTTAAGAAAAAAAAAATTGAAAAAAGCATGAGAACTTTAAAAAAAAAAAAGGAATCCAGTCAAAAATTTTAAAAAATAAAACAATGACCCAATTTTAACATCATATTGTATATTGTAACAATATATTATTGTAATAAATTATATACTATTGAATTATATATTATATAATATAACGACATGACCGGTCGTTCCGTGAGATTTACCCCATTTCCCCTATTTATGCATTTGTTATATATCGCTATCTTGTTTTTGATGTGTTGGATCAGTTGGTTTGGGTCCGAAATGGTTATGGTCAGAGTTTAGGCATTTATCCTTTTAAAGTAGCCTAATTGTTGAGAAAATCAACTGAGAATTGACTTGTTGGTAAACGACATCGGAATGTGGATTTTATGGCACGAATAGCTTCCTTAGGTGATTTGGGACTTAGGAGTGTGTTCAGAATATTTTTGTGATGTCCGGTGTAGAATTAAGCTTGAATTGGCGAAAGTTAGTTTTAGGCGATTTCCGGTCGGCAGTGGAAAATAGGCTATCGGTGTCAGAATGGAATTCCGAAAGTTTGAACAGGTTTGTAATGTCATTTTGGATATGTCTGCAAAACTTCAGGTCAATCGGAGGTGTTTTGGTTGGTTTCGGCGTAGTTGGCAAAATTTAGAAGTTTCAAAGTTCTTAGGCTTGAATTTGATGTAAATTTGGTGTTTTCATGTTATTTTTGGTGTTTCGAAGGCTCGACTAAGTTGGAATAATGCTATGGGGTGTGTTGGTATGTTTGGTTGGGGCCCCGAGGGGCTTGGGATTGATTTCGAATGGTTGACGGGAAGTTTGGAGTGATTTTTGGAAATTTGCAGGTTGCTGGTTGCTGGTGTTTTCGCACCTGCGGAAGGGGTGCCGCAAGTGCGCTTCCGCAGGAGAGGACTGGGACCCGCAGGTGCGGGATTTGGCTGTGTAAGGAGTAGTCTGCAGGTGCGAGGATTTTGTCGCACCTGCGATGTCGCTGGTGCGGAAGGTGTATCGCACCTGCGATGCCGCAGGTGCGGAGAAATGGTCGCAGGTACGGGTTTGGCCGTTTAAGTGAGTTTTCGCAGGTGCGCACCTGGGACCGCAGGTGCGCACCTGGGACCGCAGGTGCGGCCAATTGTCCGCAGGTGCGGAAATGACTGGGCAGAACAGTATAAAAAGTGCCTCTCCGCGAAATTTCTTATTTTTCATCAATTTGTATGCGGGAGGAGTCCATTGAAGGCGATTTTGAGAGGGAAATTCAAGGTACTTCAGCAAAGGTAAGTTCTTTGGTTGTTAATCCCGTTCCTGTGCTATTTTGTTAGGATTAGGCTTGAAAATTTAAGGATTTGAGTAGGAAAAAGTTGGAAAAATGGGAGGAAGGAATTGGGATTTCTTTTAAGGTTTTGGGTAGGCTATTGTGATCCGATTTTGATGATTTTGATATGAGTAGAATCATGGGAGGAAGAGGTTTCTAGTGATGTAAAAATTATCGGATTCTGAGATGTGGGCTCGAGGCTCTGGTTTGGCCGAATCTCGAGATTTTTGATTAAATTGATAATTTTCGATTGGGTTGTGTTCCTTG